>JBBPBX010034141.1:1297-32820 GCA_038048925.1 Garcialebias charrua
TATACTGTATATATATCATCAACAAGACTGGCTACGGATACGACTCGAGAATGGTGCCACCATCAGTCACCTCCTCTACATGGATGACATCAAGCTGTACGCCAAGAGCGAGCGAGACATCGACTCACTGATCCACACCACCAGGATCTACAGCACTGACATTGAGATGTCATTCGGACTAGAGAAGTGTGGTCGGATGGTTACAAAGAGAGGGAAGGTCATCCACACCGAAGGGGTCTCACTCCCAGAAGGAACAATAGCAGACATTGAGAACAGTTACAAGTAACTGGGAATACCACAAGCAAATGGCAACCTCGATGAGATAACAAGGAAAGGAGTCACAGCCAAATACATCCAACGAATAAGGCAAGTCCTGAGAAGCCAGCTCAATGGCAGGAACAAGATCAGCTATGCCTTACCAGTAATCAGATACCCTGCTGGAATAATTAGCTGGACAATGGAGGAGTTAAATGCCACAGATGTTAAGACTCGGAAGTTACTAACCATGCATGGAGGGTTCCACCCCAAATCCAACACCCTGAGACTGTACACAAGCCGTAAGACAGGAGGCAGAGGACTAGTGAGTGTGAGAGCCACGGTCCAGGATGAGACATCCAAGATCTATGAATACATCAAGGACAAAGCCTCAACAGACAATGTGCTCAGTGAATGTCTCAGACAATGGGGAACAGAGGACAAGGTACTGGAGGTACCATCATGGGAAGACAAGCCCCTACATGGGATGTACCACCGACAAATAACTGAAGTGGCTGATATCAGGAAATCCTACCAATGGCTGGAAAAAGCTGGACTCAAGGACAGCACAGAGGCACTCATCCTGGCTGCACAGGAACAGGCCCTAAACACCAGGGCAATAGAGGCTCAGATCTACCACACCAGACAAGACCCAAGGTGTAGGTTGTGCAAAGAGGCCCCTGAGACAGTCCAGCACATAACAGCAGGGTGCAAGATGCTGGCAGGGAAAGCATACATGGAACGGCATAACCAAGTGGCGGGCATACTGTACAGAAACATCTGTGCAGAATATGGACTGGAAGCCCCGAGATCAAAGTGGGGGACACCCCCGAAGGTGGTGGAGAATGACCGAGCTAAGATCCTGTGGGACTTCCAGATCCAGACAGACAAAATAGTAATGGCGAACCAACCGGACGTTGTGATGGATGTAG
The DNA here is from genome assembly GCA_038048925.1 of Garcialebias charrua. Classification (NCBI taxonomy): domain Eukaryota; kingdom Metazoa; phylum Chordata; class Actinopteri; order Cyprinodontiformes; family Rivulidae; genus Garcialebias; species Garcialebias charrua. The sequence continues at coordinate 2,485 of JBBPBX010034141.1, forward strand.
CAATACCAAGTGACTACAACATCAGGAATAAGGAGCACGAGAAACTGGAGAAATACCAGGGCCTCAGAGAGGAACTGGAAAAGGCCTGGAAGGTGAAGACCACAGTGGTGCCTGTGGTCATTGGGGCCCTTGGGGCAGTCACCCCCAAACTGGAGCAGTGGCTAAAAAAGATCCCAGAAACAACATCAGACATCTCAGTCCAGAAATGTGCAGTCCTAGGCACAGCCAAGATACTGCACAGAACCATCAAGCTCCCAGGCCTCTGGTAGAGGACCCGAGCTCAGAGAATGACGGAGACCACCCGCGAAGGGTGAGAAATTAAGTTATATATATATACAGTATATACATGTATATATGTAATCCCAGACAGGTGGTCTGATGGTTACAGGAAACAGATGTTCTTACAGTAATAGGAGACATGATTTTCTGTGGGGCAGAAACTGATGGAACATAAGAGATCAATAATAATAATAATAATAATAATGAATTCCATTTATAATGCACTTTTCATTAATAAAAATCTCAAATCAAATAAGATATAATTTTATTGATCCCACAGGATATTGTTGTGCCAGAGTTTCAGTCCAGGAATATATTTAAAAAATGACAGACAATATATAAGTGCCAATATTAAGTTCTAAAACAGGTTGTGTGCAAACCAAAACATAAAAGTTTTTATTGTGGTGCAGGATTAATTTTATTACACTATGTGTAAAAAAGGGGAGGAGTTGAACAGTTTGAAGGACTTCCTGTGTGTTTCTGTGAAGCACCTCAGTGGTCTCAGTCTACGACTGAAGGTGCTACGGTCAGTGTCCTGGGTGTCATGCAGGGGGGGGTGACGTGTTGTTGTAAGAGTGGCACTTGCTGTAGCTCCAAGATGGCCACCAATCATCCACAGCTGACGGTCATTTCCCTGACGAGCTCCACCTATACTTAAGACTGCAGTCAAGTTCTACTCTTCGCTGGAGCATTGATGCCTACTCATGGTATTTATGCTTCTAGCCAGTTTGTGAGTATTTTGAGAGACACTTACCTTGTTCTTGTTGTGTTCCCAGTCCTCGTGTCCATCTTGGTCCTGTCAAGATTCTCCTGGGTCCAGCTCTCTGCTCATCGTGCCTTGCCCTCCAACCACTTGCCTGCCTCGTTTGCCCTCTGGGATTCATCTCAAGGAGTTAAGGATTTCTCTGAAACATTCATCTGCCTTTTTCATCTGTGAGGAAAAATAACAAACAAATAAAATCAATTATCCTGAAAAAGCCTTCTGGTCAAACCCATCTGACTGTCTGTTTTCATCCATCTATCCATCCATCCATTATCTTTACCCATTTATTCCATTTTGGGTCACGGGGGTCACCGGTGCCCATATCCAGCAATCACAGTGCGAGGGGCAGGGTACACCCTGGACAGGTCGCAAGTCCATCACAGGGCTACATATAGAGACAAACGAGACAAACCATACCATACCATACCATACCATTTTATTTATAAAGCACTTTAAACAGGAACAAGTCCACCAAAGTGCTGGACAAACAAACACGCAACAGGCAACACATACAATGAAGTACAACACGAAAAACATAAAAACATTGCAGATCATAAATCAAACGATCCAGTACACATCAGCTGGCATTGAAAGCGATGGAGTAGTAGTGAGTTTTTAACCGGGATTTGAAAACCGAGAGGGAGGGGGCCTGTTTGATGAGCAGCGGTAACTCGTTCCAGAGTCTTGGGCCTGCTACAGAGAACGCTCTGTCACCCCTGCGCTTAAGGCGAGTTTCTGGAACTATTAAGAGTACCTGATCCTCTGACCTCAAAGCACGTGGAGGGACATATGGGTGTATCAGATCCGAGAGATAGGCGGGGGCGAGACTGTTCAGCGATTTGTAGACATACATGAGAATTTTGAATTGGATTCGAAGATGAACCGGTAGCCAGTGAAGGGAGGCCAAGACTGGTGTAATGTGCTCTCTTTTGCGTGTGCTGGTTAAAAATCGGGCAGCTGCGTTCTGAACCAGTTGTAATCGTGCAATGGTGGCTTGACTGACGCCAAACAGAAGTGAATTGCAGTAATCAAGCCTAGATGTAATGAATGCGTGAATCACTGTCTCCAGGTGCTTTTTGGATAATATGGGCTTCAGCTTAGACAGACGCCTCAGCTGGAAAAAACAGGATTTGACAATCATGTTTACATGACTGTTGAGTTTCATGGAAGGATCCATTATCACTCCCAGATTTTTGACTTTTTGTTTTTCGGACAGGGGTAGAGCAGACAGGTCAATGCAGTGGTTTGAGGTTGTGTCATTGGGAAGGAACAATATGGCTTCAGACTTCTTATCATTGAAGCTTAAGAAATTTAAAGCCATCCAGTCCCTGATGTCAGCCAGGCAGTCGAGCAGAGGTTGAATAGAGCCTGTACCATTTTGTCTTAGGGGGAAGTAGATTTGACAGTCATCAGCGTAGAAGTGGAAAGGTATATTGTGTTTCCGGAAGATAGCACCGAGTGGCAGCAGGTATAAGGAGAACAAGAGAGGACCCAGGATGGACCCCTGCGGAACCCCCCATTTAAGAGCCGCCACTGCAGAAGTAAAATCATTGATGGACACACAAAAAGACCTGTCAGAGAGGTAGGATCTGAACCAGTTTAGGGCTGATCCTGAGATGCCCACCCACTGCTCCAACCTAGCAATGAGGATCTCATGGTCAATGGTGTCGAAAGCGGATGTGAGGTCCAATAGGACAAGCAGCACAGAGTCACCAGTATCTGTGGATAGAAAGATGTCGTTAAAAACCTTCAGTAGGGCAGTCTCAGTGCTGTGGAGGGATTTGAAGCCAGACTGGAATAGCTCGGGGATAGCGTGATCCTCCAGGAAGCACTTTAGTTGGGACTCAACTATTTTCTCTAGAAGTTTAGAAACAAATGGGAGTCTGGAGACAGGCCTGAAATTGGATAATACTGACGGGTCGAGGTTTGGTTTTTTCAGGAGGGGTTGAACAGCAGCATGTTTTAATGATTTTGGCACCACACCCGAGGATAGACTGCTATTAACAATAGAGAGAATGGAGGGACCTAGAGTGTGAAAAACCTCCTTTAGAAGCCGAGGGGGGACCACATCGAAGGGGGAGCCAGATGGTTTCAGGCTACACATGACCTGCTCTAGAGAGGACAGAGAGACTGGTTCAAAATGGTCAAACACAGCAACAGATTGAGGTGGGATGGATGGATCGTGAGATGGAGGAGAAATGAGAGCCCTGGTGGTTGCGATTTTATCTAAAAAGAAATGTTGGAAGTTCTCGCACAGCTCAGTCGAGGCTTCCATGGGTGATTGTTCAGTGAGGTGGAGAACAGAGTTTAGGGTGGAGAACAAAACTCGAGGGTTACGAGAATTTGCAGCAATGATATCAGCGAAGTATTGTGATTTAGCAGTTATCACTGCTTTCTGATATCGGCGCCAGCTCTCTTTTACCATCTCAAAAGAGACCTGCAGACTGTCTTTTTTCCACTTCCTCTCCACCTTTCGGCATTGCTGCCTCGCAGCTCTGGTCGTGTCATTCAGCCACGGTTCGGCCCTGAGTTTTGGTCTTCTCGTTTTGATAGGCGCTACTTTATCCAAAGTCTTTAAACAAACAGAGTCAAACTGGTTTGTCAGCTCCTCAGTGCTGGAGAGGAACCCCGGGGGCTGAATTAACATGTCATTGTTGTAGACCTCAGTGAAACGTGCGGCAGTTAAATGGTTAACATTCCTGCCTTTACGTGCAGAAATGCATGTTTTAGGATTTACATGGGGGATGGTGAACTGAAAATTCACTGGCCTATGATCTGAGAATACAGTGTCTCCTATTTCAAGGTTTGAAACAGTCACATCGCATGTTAAAACAAGGTCCAACAAATGTCCACGCTGCTGCGTGGGAGAGTTCACGTGTTGAGTTAAATTAAATGAGTCCAATAAATCTAAAAAGTCCTTAACCATGGGCTTCTCAGGACAACACACGTGCAAGTTGAAGTCGCCTGAAATGACGACCCGAGAATATTTAGCTGTAATTTCAGCCAAGAAATCAGAAAACTCGCTGATGAAGTTCTTAGAACGAGGCGGCCGGTAGACAAGAGCACACAAAGTTACAGGTGAATGTCCGAGTTCAAACACAGTCAGCTCAAAGCTAGAGCAGGAGACTAGAGCAGGAGGAAACAATCATTCACTCTCTCACTCACACCTAGGGACAATTTAGAGTCACCAATTAGCCTAACATTCATCTTCCAGGAAATCCAGAGGATCCCTGTACATATGTATACAGTATAGATTTTTGCACTGTAAATAATAAACACTGTTACTTTTGCACCACTTCGTCTTGTGTCATTCTGGGTCTCGTTACCAACTAGGTTATCCTTTGAAATCATAACAGTTAATGCTCCAGCCAAAACAAAACCCAGAATGAGACCATGAACGAACAAGCTTCCTCCTCGCAGGCCACAAGCAAAAATCAATTAGAGGAGATGTTAAAACAAGTAATGAGTCAACAACTCAAGACTCAATCTGATTTACAACAACTTGGAGGCATGGTTAATTCTATACTGAAAAGACTTGCTTCTTCTCCACCCACAGCTCCTGCTGCCACCTTAGATTCAAGCTCTCCCAGCACCAGATCTATCAATAACTCTACTTCTCCTCAACAGTTATTGGTTAAACCATCGGAACTCTTCTCAGGAGACCCAGCATTATGTGAAGGTTTTCTCCTACAGTGCAAACTCGCCTTCAAAGGGGCTCCTCAGCTCTACTCCACGGAAATCGCTAAGATCACATACCTCAACAGTCAACTAAAAGGTAACGCTCTCCAGTGGGCAACTTCTTACCTTCATAACCGTGATTTGGACTCCGTGTCGTTCGACCTGTTTCTGAATGAGTTCCGCAGGATTTTTGACTGGCCGTTACAACAACCCAATGCATAGAAACGTTTGTTAGGATTACGTCAGGGCAGACGACCCGTCTCTGAACACGCTCTGGACTTCCGCATTCTTGCAGCTCAAACGGATTGGAACGGCAGGGCGCTTCAAGGTACTTTTTTAAATTCTCTCTCTGATTACGTTAAGGACCAGATTGCAGCAAGAGACGAACCTCCTAGCTTCAACGCGCTAATAAATTTAGCGATCTCTGTTGATGAACGCTTCCGGGAACGTCGCAGAGAATGGGACTACAACTACCAGAGACCCAACACTTCCGGCTTTTCTACGTCATCAGGTAGGGATAATAATTTCAGAATCAAACCCCGAAGCTCGCTACCACCATCTACTGGATCTCAGTTGGCATTACCTGAACCTGAACCAATGCAGGTAGGCAGAACACGATTGACAGCAGTTGAAAAACAGAGATGTAGGAACTCTAACCTATGCTTGTATTGTGGACAAGAGGGACATTATATTGCTTCATGCCCACTTCTGGGAAACGAGACTGCCCGCCAATAAGACGGAAGCTATTGGTGGGCACTTCATCTTTCACTTCCATGCGTAGATTGACTTTACCCACTGTTATCCAATTCAAACAAGATCGTTTTCCTGTCTCAGCATTAATTGACTCTGGTGCTGAACAAAATTTAATCAGCCAAGATATAGTCAAAAAATGTTCTCTCTCCATTCTTGAAATTGATCCTATTTCTGTTGCTGGAGTAACTGGGGAGACTTTAGCACTGATTCGTTTTAAAACTAAAGACTTGCATTTAATCACTTCTGGTAATCACCATGAATTTGTTAGTTTCTTTGTGTTTGATTCACCCAACCCCCAAGTGATTTTAGGGTTTCCCTGGTTAAGGAGCCATAATTCCTACATCAATTGGGAGTTCGGCAGAATAGAGAAATGGAGCGACAAGTATTTGAAACCCTGATGCATGCTCTGAAACATTGCCTTCGCTCAGGCATCTCCAACCCTTTAACTAGTGTACAAGAAGCCGAGAACAATGATATGTCCACCATTCCCCCGAGTATCATGATCTGTCTCCAGTATTCAGTAAGTGAAGGCTCTCTCTCTTCCTCCCCATTGTCCCTATGACTGTGCCATCGACCTTCTTCCTGGAGCTCCTCTGCCATCTAGCCGTTTATATCACCTCTCAGGCCCTGAACGTGGATCCATGAAGTCCTACATCGAGGAGTCCTTGGATTCTGGAATCATCCACCCTTCAACTTCTCCACTGGGAGCAGGGTTCTTTTTTGTTGCTAAGAAAGACAAGATACCACGCCCTTGCATTGACTATTGGGGGTTGAACAATATTACTATAAAGAACAAATATCCTTTACCACTACTTGACTCTGTCCATGAGCAGTTACAACCAGCCACTATCTTTTCCAAATTGGATCTACGTAATGCTTATCACCTCGTCCGTGTCCGAGAGGGTGATGAATGGAAAACAGCTTTTAAGACACCCTTGGGACACTTCGAGTATCTGGTCATGCCCTTTGGCCTTACCAATGCTCCTGCAGTGTTTCAAACACTGGTCAATGATGTTTTAAGAGACTTTATTGGTGATTTTGTGTTTGTTTACTTGGATGATATTCTCATTTATTCCAGGAATGAGAATGAACATATCACACATGTCTGGACGGTGCTCCAAAGTATGTATGAGAACCAACTTTTTGTAAAAGGTGAAAAATGTGCTTTTCACACATCCTCTGTTGCTTTTTTGAGTTTTATCTTTGGAGAAGGACACTACAGGGCAGACCCCGAGAAGACTAAGGCAGTGGTGGAGTGGCCAATTCCTGAGACCAGGAAACAACTGCAACGGTTCTTGGGTTTTGCAAATTTCTACAGACGTTTTATCAAGGACTACAGTTGCATTGCAGTACCTTTATCTCAACTCACATCTGCCAACAGAAATTTCAGATAGACCTCGGAAGCTAACTCTGCTTTCGGTAAGCTCAAACAGCTTTTTTCTTCCACACCCATCCTCTGTCATCCAGACATCACTCGTCAGTTTATCCTAGAGGTGGACGCTTCTGACACTGGGGTAGGAGCCATTTTGTTGCAGAGATCACCTTTGGACAATAGAGTGCACCCATGTGCCTTTTTCTCTCGCCGTTTGTCCCCAGCTGAACGGAATTATGACGTGGGTAACAGAGAATTACTTGCTGTAAAACTGGCACTAGAGGAGTGGCGTCACTGGCTTGAGGGCACGGAGCTGCCTTTTCTCATTTGGACTGATCATAAGAACCTCACTTATCTCAGAGATGCTAAACGTCTAAATCCCAGGCAGGCACGTTGGTCACTGTTTTTCAATCGATTCAAGGAATCAAGGAATCAAGGAGTTTTATTAACATTGCATCAATTTCCACCGATTACAACGTAAGTATGTATTGCAGGCATCCAGAAGAGAAATGAGTGCAAAAGCTGCAGCAAAACAAAGCATATTACATGTTTTATCAACACACGATATGTTTTATCAACACACGACATGTTTATTCAACACATTGATATGCTCTTAGCGCGGCCAGGCCCAATCTGTCTCCAGATGAAGGTCAAAAGCAGGAAAAACAGGCAGAAACACTGGGATTCACAGCATTGATATTAAAAAAAGATGAATCACATTTTGTCTTCAAGACACCGCGTGATTCAGTAAAAACCATATCAGAGCACATTTAGGTACAATAACAAAGGAAATACGGCAGGCAAGGAGATTGTGTCCATGATTAATTTCAGACAAACACAAAGTTCAGCAGGTGTGCAGCTGGGTGTTATCCGAAGCCTCACAGAAATCTCTGGGGAGGGGGAGGGGGGGGGGCTCTTCAACTCCTCACTCTAGGAGAATGGATTCCCACAGCCCGCTTGTCAAGGACATGTGCAGAAGCCAGATAATGTTTCGTTTGTTATCCAAATAGACCACAGTGTTCTTTTCCACTGCCGCCTCCAAGTCTGTGGGTGCTGTTTCATGGCCGAAAGAAATCCAAATATGTGGTTCTGCTCTGCCCCGCTTTCATGAGCTTCCACCTGTCCCTTGATCGATCCTGGGTGGCTGCAAACAAGTCCCAAAACGGACAGCAGGTGCACGGTGGTCCACCACTGCACCAATCGTGCGATTGAGCTCATACAGCAGCTGGGATGAGGAGCCCACGACCCGGTTCAGAGAATTTTGCTGATCAGGCAGTCCCGACAGCGCTCTGATAGCCGCCGAAGCCTCCCTCAGCTTCCGATAACAAACAACTCCGGTTACGCCAAAAAACAGAGCAGTTGCTACCAATAATCCAATAATCCACAAATCCTCCACGTCTTCGACACTCAGAACGGACAGACACATGGGCTGCCACTGACCCCACGAGTCCAGCACGTATCCAGCCGCGTGTGTGTCGGAGGGACAGACAGCTTCTCCTGACACGGTCCGCTTCGTGGAAAAAATCTTATCCATTGAAGAAACAGCCCAATTGATTAATTCCATATTGGTTCGAGTGAGCGCTGAAGGGTCGCAGACGAGACGAAAAGCAAGCAGGGAGTAGGAAAAACTTAGGGAGGGAAGAGCAGAAAGATATGCGACCTGCCTTGCCGAGTGCCGGAAGAAGAAGATTCAATTACACACTGACTTTCAGACCTGGTTCTAAGAATGTTAAGCCCGATGCTCTGTCCCACCAGTTTTCTCCTCCAGATGCTCCAGAATTCTAAGACAACATCTTATCTCCGGCTTACATCATTGGAGCCCTCACCTGGCCCATTGCCCAGGAGGTTCGTGAAGCCCATCGTTCGGAACCAGACCCTAGCACAGGACCTCCTGTTACGCTCTTCGTTCCCACCGCCATGAGATCCAAGGTACTCGAATGGATGCATACGAACAAGCTCTCTTGTCACCCAGGTATTTCACGTATGTTATCGTTAACAAAGACCCATTTCTGGTGGTCCACTTTGTCCCAAGATGTTAAGGATTTTGTTGCAGCTTGTCCCACATGTGCCAGGAACAAGACTGGTACTCATCCCCCTACAGGTCTTCTTCAACCGTTACCCACACCCAGCCGCCCATGGTCACACATCGCTGTTGATTTCATTACTGGCTTGTCTCCTTCTGAGGGTAACACCACCATTCTCACCGTCATCGACAGGTTTTCTAAAGCAGCCATTTTGTACCTCTTCCAAAGTTACCTTCTGCTATGGAGACTGCTCATCTCCTTGTACAGAACGTTTTTCGTATCATGGTGTCCCTTCCGACGTGGTGTCACATAGGGGTCCCCAGTTCGTCTCTCAGGTGTGGCGCAGTTTTTGTAATGCCTTGGGGGCGTCGATCAGTCTCACCTCCGGCTATCACCCGCAGTCCAATGGTCAGGCTGAACGGTGCAACCAGGAACTCGAGGCCACCCTTCGATGTCTCGTTGAGGGCAATCCATCTGCCTGGAGTCGACATCTGGTCTGGGTGGAGTATGCCCACAACGCCCATACATCTGCAGCCACATGTACTGTATGTCACCTTTTGAAGCTTCGCTGGGATATTTGCCTCCTTTGTTCCCCAGTCAAGAGTCGGGCATATCGGTACCGTCGGTACAGTACCATTTCCGACGCTGTCGACATATCTGGCGCCAGGCTAAGGTAGCACTTCTCTGCACGGCTGCCCAAAATAAGAGGTTTGCGGACCGCCACCGATCTTCTGCGTCCTCCTATCAGGTGGGTCAGAGGGTTTGGCTTTCCACCAGGAACATCGCCCTGAAGGACACCCCGAGGAAGTTGGCGCCTCGGTTCATCGGGCCTTTACCTATACTCTGGATTGTCAACCCCTCTGTGGTGCATCTTCGGCTACCCGTTTCCATGAAGATTCATCCGATGTTCCACATGTCCCATCAAGCCCGTTTCTGAGAGTCCTTTGTGCCCGCCTGCCAACCTCCCTTCGCCCGCCAGTCTCATCAACAATCATCCGGCTTTCACCGTCCGTGCCATTCTGGATGTACGCCGTCGTGGGAGAGGTTTCCAGTATCTTGTGGACTGGGAGGGGTATAGCCCTGAGGAGCAGTCGTGGATTCCCCGATCCTTTGTCCTGGACCCCAGTCTGATCACCGTTTTCTTCAGGGATCACCCGGAGAAGCGCTTCGGGACGCTTGGGGGCGCCCCTTGAGGGGGGTACTGTAAGAGTGGCACTTGCTGCAGCTCCAAGATGGCTGCCAATCATCCACAACTGACGGACATTCCCCTGACGAGCTCCACCTATACTTAAGGCTGCAGTCAAGTTCTACTCTTCGCTGGAGCATTGATGCCTAATCATGATATTTATGCTTCTAGCCAGTTTTTGAGTATTTTCAGAGACACTTACCTTGTTCTTGTTGTGTTCCCAGTCCTCGTGTCCATCTTGGTCCTGTCAAGATTCTCCTGGGTCCAGCTCTCTGCTCATCGTGCCTTGCCCTCCAACCATTTGCCTGCCTCATTCGCCCTCTGGGATTGATCTCAAGGAGTTAAGGATTTCTCTGGAACATCCATCCTCCTTTTTCATCTGTAAGGAAAATAACTAACAAACAAAATCAATTATCTTGAAGAGCCTTCTGGTCAAACCCATCTGACTGTCTGTTTTCATCTTCCAGGAAATCCAGAGAATCCCTGTACATGTGTATATATATTTTTACATTGTAAATAATAAACACTGTTACTTTTGCAACACTTCATCTTGTGTCGTTCTGGGTCTCGTTACCAACTGGGTTACCCTTTGAAATCATAACAGTTGTTCAGGATCTGGAGCAGGTTCCTCAGCATCCATTGCTCAGACACCTCTGTCAGATAATGCAGGTCCACTCCCAGAACTGAACCAGCTCTTCATGAGCTTATAGAGTCTGTTGGTATCAGCTTTCTTCACCCTGCTGCCCCAGCACACCAAGAGTAGAAGATGATGCTGGAGACTACTGAGTGGTAAAACATCTGTAGCATGGTCCTGCAGAGACCACCGAGTGGTAAAACATCTGCAACATGGTCCTGCAGTGACCAAAGAGTGGTAAAACATCTGCGGCATGGTTCTGCAGAGACCATCGAGTGGTAAAACATCTTCAGCATGGTCAGAGACCACAGAGTGGTAAAACATCTGAGCATGGTCCTGCAGAGACCACCGAGTGGTAAAACATCTGCAATGGTCCTGCAGAGACCACCGAGTGGTAAAACATCTGCAGCATGGTCCTGCAGAGACCACCGAGTGGTAAAACATCTGCAGCATGGTCCTGCAGAGACCACCGAGTGGTAAAACATCTGCAGCATGGTCCTGCAGAGACCACAGAGTGGTAAAACATCTGCAGCATGGTCCTGCAGAGACCACAGAGTGGTAAAACATCTGCAGCATGGTCCTGCAGAGACCACCGAGTGGTAAAACATCTGCAGCATGGTCCTGCAGAGACCACCGAGTGGTAAAACATCTGCAGCATGGTCCTGCAGAGACCACCGAGTGGTAAAACATCTGCAACATGGTCCTGCAGAGACCACAGAGTGGTAAAACATCTGCAGCATGGTCCTGCAGAGACCACCGAGTGGTAAAACATCTGCAACATGGTCCTGCAGATGTTAAAGGACCTGAGTCTCCTCAGAAGAAAAAGGTGACTCTGCTCTTTCTTGTAGAGTTGGTGTCAGCTGTCCAGTCCAGTTTATTGTCCAGGTGGACCTCCAGGTACTTGTATCAGTCCACAGTGTCCACCTTAGTACCCTTGATGTTGATGGGGCTGGGGGGTTGGTCTTCTTCTTGTAGTCCACCTGCAGCTCTTTAGTTTGACTATTGTTGAGTTGCCATGGCACTGTATGCTTCCTTCACATTAGCATACAGCAGATCCAGTGTTTTATTTTCCCTCGTTTTACAGTCAAGATTTGGGCATGGTTGAGTTCATGGTGACTTGTTTAAAATCACCAGAAACAGCCATATAGCCATCAGGGTGCTAAGACTGAAGTCTGGCAGTGGTGGAGATGATGATGTAAACATAGAATGATGGCGTGTGGAAACTCGTGTGGAAGATAATATGGTCTGAGGCCAGTTGCCATCAGTTCAAAGTTGGGGCTGCAGACTGGCTCCTTCACCGTGATATGTTGGGGTACACTATTTGTTACACTGTTGTGTGTATTAAAGTCAAAGTCAAAGTTTCTTTATTTGTCATTCGCACCACATGTGGTACATGAGGTGGAACGAAACTGTGAATGCAGGGTCCCAGTTATGTCCAACAAAAGTATAAAATGTAAAGAAAACAGTAATAAGATGTAAGATATGAACAAAGAAATAGACTAAACTAAGAATACGCCAAGCACTATTAGTACAAAACACAACAGAACAGAGTCAGAGTCAGAGTCAGAGTCAGAGAGTCTTTATTGTCATTTGCACCGCATGTGGTACATGAGATGAAAACGAGATTATGTACACGAGGTCCCAGTTACATGAGTCTGTGTGAGCAGATGAGCACGAATGAACACAGCAGCATGAAATAAATCAGCAGCATGGATAGTCAACAGCACATATCAACAATCAAGTGTGTAGTGGACCTACCCAGGGTCAAACTAAGGTTTTTGAACTGTCCAGTGATGACCTTTACTGACCTCTCAGTAAAACAACACATTTACTACAAATTATTCCATTAGTTGTAATCTGAGAACATAGTCACCAAAAGAGACTATTTCTATCTTTGATTTTATTCTAATGTAATCAAAAGAATAACTTTTGTCATTTTCATGATATATGTTATATGCTGTGTTATTCTTTAAATGTGAAGCATGACTGTGTTACTTGATCAAATGAAATGGTGTCAAAGTTCAGATAAAAGGTCAAACTGACTTACACAGAAGTTGTTTTTGTTGAGTTTCAGCTAAAACTCTAACTAGCGTCTGAAAGTCTTCTCACTCAGATACTTTTCCTAAACAATTTCCCTCTGCTCTGAATTTCACCTTGAATCGTGATAACAAGTGAACTGCTTGACTGGTTCTTTTTTGGACCAATGGGGAAGAGACAAGTCCTCTCTTTCTCAGATCTTCTACTAAGTTCTAAGTTTTTGCTGGAACGAGGAAGTCTGCTGGGAACTTCAAGATGTGAGGTCGTCCCAAAGAGCTGGATGAACTCAGTCACACGCTAAGGACACGTCATCCAGTTAAGGACTAATAACATGTTGTTATGAGTCCACTTCGAACGAGCGTAAGCTCAAAACTTTGTTTATTCCTTCCTGGAATAAGTTATCTTGAAGTCAGAGGCCAGGAGCTGACGCATTTTCTGATGACCAACGCGAAACCAGGAGACGTTGGAAGGTAAACGAATAACCTGCTCAGATGTACTGGTCCCCGCAAGGACCCCGTACATCTGAAAAGCTACAAGGTCTTCTCTTACCAGGCTGTCGTCAAAAGGTAAAGAGCTGTTTACAAACGTACCTGGGGTTTAGCAGAAGTCGGATGGAAAGTGTCATTTCTGGTTACACTCAAGATAAATATCTTCCTCCTTTAACCTCTCCTTCTTAAATTTCTCCATCTCCATTTCTAAGCTGGTAACTATTTTAAGCTAAGAGCCACAGACTAAGTATAATGACATCCTGTATTTATGTCTGTTGTTACAATTTAAATGTGCTGACGTGTTAAATTGAAAGAAAGTGAAATCATGTCAATCAAGTGTAATGGTGTTAATTTAGTTGATTTATTTTAAATAAATGGTAGTGTCTTTGACATACCAAACTAAGTTAACGTTTCCATTGTCACTCTATGGCTTCTGTTTTACTTATCCATCATAAAGATCACAGAAATATTGGGTAAACGGAAAAAGAAAAGAATCTGTGAAATTACTATTCAATCTGAATAAGTAAATTAATTAACACTAGGATGACTGAATTTTCAAGATCCTGAGGACAAACCCCCTCCTTCTCTTCAACCATTAGTAGGCCATTAACTGCCTTTTGTTATAAATATGCGTGCACACAACTCAGACACCCCCACCACACCAGACTGCATTCCAATGTTTCCACCAGGTAAGTAAGTCTCTGCGAGGCCCTGACCAATTCACACATAACAGACCCTGAAGTTATCTCACAGTTGAACATTTTGGGACATCCACTGAACGGAAAGCTTTGTCTGCTCCAGAACAAGTTTATGCATACAATTGTCTTATTCTGCTGTGCTGATTATCCTATAACCCCGATGTTCTGTCAAATAAATTATTTTGCTTACAAGTACTATCTCTCTCCTTGTCCTTGGCACATGTATATACGGTGCATTCCGACACATGCAGGTGGCCCATTGCTGTGTTCTACAACATGCTTGACCTATTGTTGTCCGTCATCTGACGGACCGACATAGGTCACATGACATGAAGTCAACTGACGGACCGACATAGGTCACATGACCTGAGGTCAACTGACGGACCAACACAGGTCACATGACCTGAGGTCAACTGACGGACCGACATAGGTCACATGACCTGAGGTCAACTGACGGACCGACACAGGTCACATGACCTGAGGTCAACTAACGGACCAACACAGGTCACATGACCTGAGGTCAAGTGACGGACCAACACAGGTCACACGACATGAAGTCAACTGACAGACAGGTCACATGACATGAGGTCAACTGACGGACCAACACAGGTCACATGACCTGAAGTCAAGTGACGGACCAACACAGGTCACATGACCTGAGGTCAACTGACAAAATGACACAGGTCACACGACATGAAGTCAACTGACGGACCGACACTGGTCACACGACATGAGGTCAACTGACGGACCAACACAGGTCACATGACCTGAGGTCAACTGACAAAACGACACAGGTCACACGACATGAAGTCAACTGACGGACCGACACTGGTCACACGACATGAGGTCAACTGACGGACCAACACAGGTCACATGACCTAAGGTCATGTGATGGACCAACATAGGTCACATGACCTGAGGTCAACTGACAAAACGACATAGGTCACACGACATGAAGTCAACTGACGGACCGACACAGGTCACATGACCTGAGGTCACATGACCTGAGGTCAACTGACACAACGACACAGGTCACACAGCATGAGGTCAACTGACGTACCAACATAGGTCACATGACCTGAGGTCAACTGACACAACGACACAGGTCACATGACCTGAGGTCTACTGACGGACCGACACAGGTCACATGACATGAAGTCAACTGACGGACCAACACAGGTCACATGACCTGAGGTCAACTGACAAAACGACACAGGTCACACAACATAAGGTCAATTGACGTACCGACATAGGTTACATGGCATGAGGTCAACTGACGGACCGACACAGGTCACATGTCGTGAGGTCAACAAACGGACCAACACTGGTCACATGACCTGAGGTCAAGTGACGGACCAACACAGGTCACATGACATGAAGTCAACTGACAGACAGGTCACATGACATGAAGTCAACTGATGGACCGACACAGGTCACATGACCTGAAGTCAAGTGACGGACCAACACAGGTCACATGACCTGAGGTCAACTGACAAAATGGCACAGGTCACACGACATGAAGTCAACTGACAGACCGACACTGGTCACACGACATGAGGTCAACTGACGGACCGACACAGGTCACATGACCTGAGGTCAACTGATGGACAGACACAGGTCACATGACCTAAGGTCAACTGACGGACCGACACAGGTCACATGACCTGAGGTCAACTAACGGACCAACACAGGTCACATGACCTGAGGTCAAGTGATGGACCAACACAGGTCACACGACATGAAGTCAACTGACAGACAGGTCACATGACATGAGGTCAACTGACGGGCCGACACAGGTCACATGACCTGAAGTCAAGTGACAGACCAACACAGGTCACATGACCTGAGGTCAACTGACAAAATGACACAGGTCACACGACATGAAGTCAACTGACGGACCGACACTGGTCAGATGACCTGAGGTCAACTGATGGACCGACATAGGTCACATGACCTGAGGTCAACTGACGGACCGACACAGGTCACATGACCTGAGGTCAAGTGACAGACCAACACAGGTCACATGACCTGAGGTCAACTGACAAAACGACACAGGTCACACGACATAAAGTCAACTGACAAACCGACTCAGGTCACATGACCTGAGGTAAACTGACGGACCAACACAGGTCACATGACCTGAGGTCAACTGACATACCGGTATAATGGACCAGATTGCACATTTATATACGGAGCGGCCCATTGCCGTGTTCTACAACATGCTTGACCTGGCAGCGATAAATGCTTATGTGTTATACAAGGCTTGCACTGGGTCCAAGGATTTTGGACTGAGGGGTAGGGGGTGGGGGGGTGTAGGTGTAGAATTAATGGGTCATTAGCAGGGTCATTAGCATGTGAATCGACATTATATAGCCCACTGAAAGGGACCGGGGGATTTGGAAGCCAAGTTCCCTTGCGCAAAAAAGCGCAGCCTTAGTCAAATTAGTGTTAAAATTGAGACTTGTTCTTTGGTGGACTGTATTCCTATAAGGATCTAGTGATACTCTGTAATGGATGTAAGACCAGGGAGAGACAATAACAGTTTTTCAGCCATAGCGAGGAGTACGTTTGAACAGTCCGGGTTATTCTCAGCTGAAGAATCAGTCTTTGTAAATTAGAGTTTATGTGGCTTATTGTAGCAGGATCTATCACCCCCAAAGACTCATCTGGGGTGACCTTTGCTGGAGAGAATGAATATTGTTCTGTTGACTGACCTGCGGGCTGGCCCTTCTTCATCTGGTCTCTAGATGAATGGGGGGAAGAGTGAGCGGTGACCCGCCCCCGTGGAGACATTGTGACTGGGCCCAGCAGGCTCAGTCTCACCGGAACTAGCAGGAGTAGCTTCGAGCGACAGTGAGGCGTTGGTTTCCACCCCCACCGGAAACCTGGGAGGTGAGCGATGGAACTCGCCCCACTGGAGCGCTAGAGTCACATCCAAGAAACCCGGGCTCGCCGGACCGAGTCTGATCAGCTGGCCATGACGGAGGGATTGACAGAGGTGCGGTTGACCACTTCCGGGTCTTTTTTTGCCACTCTTACGACGGCGTTGATGCTGAGGCATAAAAACAAGGAACTCGTCCTCTGCGTCCTCCCCAGACGTCCACCCAGAGACAAGCAGTGCTGAGGATGAGGAGGGACTGGACTCATGGGTCAGGCGACCCACCCGGAGCCGAGACTCTTCGAGGACCAGAAGAGGAGAAGGCAGAATTTCCACCTCCTAGCAGAAATCTTCTTTTGCCGACACAGGTCGGACTTGGAATCCGCCACAGCGAAAACAGTCTTGTCCATCCGCGTGGACTCGAGAGGAAAGGTAGGAGAATAATTCTGTCTGCTGGGCTTTTTTGATGGTCGGTGCATACTGTCAGGAATTAACTCTGAGGACAGGATAAAACCCAGTGGTGCAGACAGAATCTCCGAGGCCAGGAAGTTATATAAATAAACACTTTAATAAACAAAATAAACAGCTGTTGAAGCAGCAAAAACACTTACGTGAAATAGAAGCGAGAGGCACAGGTGGATACCCGATGATGCACCGAAAATGAAACACACATGAACGCTGACTAATATACACACAGTAATCAAACTAAATCATAAACACCTGAACACGTAGACATGGTAACCAGAAGGTGTAGGGATGGGAACTAAACAACAGATGGAGCCATCCTTACAATTTTAAGCTGATGCAATTTGGTAAATCATTTCCTTGCTTGTAGTGATGATAAATTACTTTATCTGATCAGATTAAACAACTTCTTTCAACCAAAAATCAAAGTAACTATTTGTTAAAATAGTCAAACTTTGTCTAAATTCATGCGCGTATAAAACTGAAATAATTCCTGCTCAAAGAGTCAATTTTGCCTTAGATAAGAGAATTAAGCCTTGATTGATTCATTGTTATTGTTTGTTTAGATGTTATCAGGGGTGGCTGGCCAATAGGGGGCGCCCGGGCGCCGTCCACCCACTGGAACTTCCATCCACTGGAACTTAAAAAAATAAGAAATTATAAAATAAAAATAATTATAAATACAGTATATGTATATATGTTTTTAGTTGTGCAGGATAAATATTTTATAGGTAATGATGAGTTATATTCTTTGTTTCAAAAAACGTTTTCTGATTTGTGACGTACTTCCGGTCCCCGGGCGCACGGTTCTTATCCGTAGACTCCCGTTATCAATTGCGCGTGCGCATTCATTCCACATCATTGCAAAATAATGGAAAGTCGCTGGGCGCATATTTGAGCGCCCTGGAGTACGTACAACGTGAGGTTGTACCCACGACCTGCCGATACGTGTTTCCGGTGGTTTTATTTATTTTATTTATTTATTTATTTTCTCCCTCGGGAACAGAGCTGCTCAGGTAAGGTTTAAATAATTGAAAGCCCTTTATCTAATGCCTATTTGCCATTTCTGACTGATATGCCTCACAACTTTTAATTAGAAGTATCTGTTTCTTTGTGAAAATAAAAGCCAACCATTATCAGACTATGTATGAATATTATTGGACTCACTGGACGGCGCTATGTGGACAATTTTAACGGCAGCCATTAATGCATGCCTTATTGAAATATTATTTACACGTAGCCGTCAGCTCATTTAAAAAAAAAAGAGTTGCAGCATGCCCGCATTATTTTGGTCAGGCAGAGAGAGACTCTGCATGTGGGTTTGTTTACACTCGTGGGTCCTGTGAGGAGACGAGGACC
This sequence comes from Garcialebias charrua, assembly GCA_038048925.1. Taxonomy (NCBI): domain Eukaryota; kingdom Metazoa; phylum Chordata; class Actinopteri; order Cyprinodontiformes; family Rivulidae; genus Garcialebias; species Garcialebias charrua. The sequence continues at coordinate 21,099 of JBBPBX010034141.1, forward strand.
TGAGAGCTCAGCTGACAACACACACAGCAAGCTACGTTGAAAATTGTAACAGCGGTAATTATTAATTTGCCTTCTTGCCGTACTGCACACACAGGTAAGCGATCAATGAGTTCATAAAACGCACAGACATGAACGTACTGTGAGCGTAACAGCTGGTGCTGTCTGTCACATGCTACGCTAGCTGTTAGCTGTGTTTATGAACGGTGTGGTGTGCATGATTATAAAAGTTGCTGCTAGTTATAAACCTGAACGTCTGACGACTCTTGTCAGCTCATGAACTTGTTTACTCCTCAGAGAGTCTGTTGTTAACTGTTCTCTTTTGTTTAAGCAGCAGCTTGTAATGGTGGCATTGTCCTAATTCATGATGAATAAATCTGAGTGAATAATGAATAAACGTGGCTCTGTTCCACCCCTCAGTTTCAGTTATAAGTTGTGCTGTTGTTTGAAAGCTAAACATTTAAAGTAACGAAGCAGCAGAAGGCTTTATTCATTGTGAAAGAACCGAAGGACAGACAGAAAACATTTACAAAAATAAGTATCTTTATTTTCTTTCCAGGAAAAGGGGAAGTTGGGCTGTGGATGGAGAGGAGAGGATATTAGATAAGTGAAGTAGGTCTTGATCTTGATGATGATTGATGGTTATAAGGACTCTTACTTTGGTTTTGCTTTGTTGCAAGAGCAGGAGACACACTGTGCAGTTCTGGTTTCAGGAGGACATCTTGAAGAAGAAGATGGTAATTACCATCTTCTTCTTCAAGTATCTCTTGTTTGTTTGTAGATGTTTTGCTGCAGGAGAAGAGAGTGCAGGAGCGAGCTGGAGGTAGATGAGTGGTGGAAGGGACACGTAGAAGGATCCTGCCTTGGTGTTGAATCCTTGGAGGACCAGAGTCAAAATCTTGACGTGGAAGTCAAAACATAAAAAGGCAAATGTCCCAGCACTAGAGAAGAGCCTGGCTGCAGCCTTTATAGTAGATCAGAACCTGTTCTCCAGAGCAGGCGGCAGGTGAAGATGATGATGACCAATTAACTCAGTGCAGCAACTGTGGGAGAGAGTTAGTGGCAGGAAGGAAACCAGAACTCCCACAGTCCCAAAGCTGGTGAGCAGAATGATTTTTAAAACAGCTCAGGAGTTTCAACAAGAGGTGCAGTTGATGGAGACTGTAAACCTGCAAAATACAAAACCTCATTTGGTCAATGCTCCTTCTCATTTAAAGAGGAACTAAACACAGGTTGAGACGGTAACTTCTCCCCCTAAGTAGATTCAAAATCACCCTCAAAATGGGCGTGTAGAGAGACAAGGAGGGGAGGAGGTAGAGTTGTGCTTTTGTTCACGCCTCCACCAGCAACAACCTAAAACAAATTAAACCTCTAGCCAACAACATACACCAAGCAACAACAAAGGATAAACATGTAGATGTATTTATCTATTCCACCCATTCCATCCAAAACCAAAGGCTTCAAAAATGGGGAAAAAAAGGAAAAAAAACCGCTTGTCAGGAGTGAAATGTGGCACTTCCATATAAGGTATGAATGCTGCAGGACCTTCTCATCTCTGCAGGGGATTGGCTCTGCTTGAACCACTTCCGTGGCGTCAGAGTGTACAAGACACATCAGAGTGAACGTCCTTGACCAATAAGAAAATTAAGGTGCAATTCCTCTGTTCAACCCATCGGAGTTACCGTAAACACGTTTTTAGACCGGGGTTTAGTTCCTCTTTAAAGGTCCTCATATCTGGAACAGGTTACCATCAGCAATAAAAACAATAACTGATCTTAGAGTTTTTAATTCTCAGGTGAAAAAATTGTTCAAACAAAACCAAATCTGTGAACACTGAACCCCCTGGGGACAGAGGAACAGGCATGTGTGTGAGGAAACTGTTTAATCTTAATTAAATTTAAATTTTATTTTAACTGTTTTTATATAAAAGTCCAAACAAGGACTGGGTTTACAAATTAGCCTGTGGCTAGAAAACCTTTGTACAAGACAATGGTTGCTTCATTTTTAACATGTAACATTTTTATTGTGCTGTCCTTGTTCAAATAAACTTGAATGAATGAATGAAATTGAAATAACCTGGATATTATTATTTCTGTTGTATTAAAAAAGTTAAAATGAGATTAGATACTTAATATTACTGATACAGTATTTTGTTAATGTCTTATGATTGAACTACTTCACATTTCTTGTTACTTTACCTGGTGACTAAAGATGAACACTGTTCTCTTATGGTCCTGTTTAGAGACTCCCTTTTGTGGAGAACACAGTGGCAGTGTAACCCAGATGGCCAAGAAACGTTGTACACTGGACCCTGGTGAATGTCAGAGGACAGTCAGCTACAGAGGTGAGAGAAGCTACCAGTAAATGCATGATGTAGGTTTTTACAATGTTTTTTATCGTAGTAGTTCTGTATTGTGAAAAAGTGAGGAGAACTAGTTTACATCTTTACAAGTGCAATGCGAATTTGAATTGTTGCTATTAAATGTACACATATACTCATAAAATAAATAGTTGTTATATGTTAAATAATTAGAAAGCTGACCAATAGCCATTCCTATTCTCTTGACTACCAGGAAAAATAAATATTGTCCATGCCCAATATTTTATTATTTATATGGAAGAGAAAGGTGCCAAAACCCACCCTTTCATATTTAGCATAATTGAAAAAGCCTTAAATCAGAGAGTCAGAGAATCTTTATTGTCATTTGTGCCACATGTGGTACATGTTATGAAACAAGATTATGTACACAGGGTCCCAGTTACATCCAACAATAAAAAGTAAAAGAAAAACAGTAATAACATCTAAGATATGAACTAAGAAAAACATCAACTAAAAATACACTAAGCACTAATATCATGGAAAACCTTACTCCAAACAGCAGTACGAACATGAGTCTGTATGAGCAGATGAACACGAATGAACACAGCAACATGAAACAGATTTTTTGTCAGCAGCAACATGAAACAGATCAGCATCAACATGAAACAGATCAGCAGCAACATGAAACAGATCAGCAGCAACATGAAACAGATCAGCAGCAACATGAAACAGATCAGCATCAACATGAAACAGATCAGCATCAACATGAAACAGATCAGCATCAACATGAAACAGATCAGCAGCAACATGAAACAGATCAGCAGCAACATGAAACAGATCAGCAGCAACATGAAACAGATCAGCAGCAACATGAAACAGATCAGCAGCAACATGAAACAGATCAGCAGCAACATGAAACAGATCAGCATCAACATGAAACAGATCAGCAGCAACATGAAACAGATCAGCAGCAACATGAAACAGATCAGCAGCAACATGAAACAGATCAGCAGCAACATGAAACAGATCAGCAGCAACATGAAACAGATCAGCAGCAACATGAAACAGATCAGCAGCAACATGAAACAGATCAGCAGCAACATGAAACAGATCAGCAGCAACATGAAACAGATCAGCAGCAACATGAAACAGATCAGCAGCAACATGAAACAGATCAGCAGCAACATGAAACAGATCAGCAGCAACATGAAACAGATCAGCAGCAACATGAAACAGATCAGCAGCAACATGAAACAGATCAGCAGCAACATGAAACAGATCAGCAGCAACATGAAACAGATCAGCAGCAACATGAAACAGATCAGCAGCAACATGAAACAGATCAGCAGCAACATGAAACAGATCAGCAGCAACATGAAACAGATCAGCAGCAACATGAAACAGATCAGCAGCAACATGAAACAGATCAGCAGCAACATGAAACAGATCAACAGCAACATTACCACAAAACACAAAGATTTTAACACTGGACTCTGTGTCATCAAACGGGTTATTCACTAAACTCTCGGTCATGTGCTCATACAGTTTGCACTACTTCTCATACTTGCACTAATGTTTGTATTACATCACTGCCTATAATCATAATACTGTTTACATTCTCTGTTTACATTTATTAATACTGTTTACTTTTTTTACTACTGCTTACATGTAATTACTACTGTTTACATTTACACTACTCTAATATCTACACCACTGCTGATACATATACAGTGTGCTCTGAACGGTCTTACTTAGGGATGCCCAATGTGCCTTACTGCATATGCCACTTTTTGCCTCTATAACAACATCAACTACTACCTCATACATATACTGTGTACATTAACTCATACGCTGCTTTGCCACTTTGCAAATGTCAATGCTAGAAACCTTTAGTTTATTTTAGTTATACTTTTTATACTCTTTTTTTATACTAGTATGCAAAAACTCAGGACAGTACAGTATTATGTTAATGTTTTAGTTTTAGAGTTGGTGTAAATTTTCATACTCTTATACCACTATGCAAAAAACTCAGGACAGTGTTAGTTTTACTATTTTATGCTTATGTCTATTATTATATGTTTCAGTGTTTCAATGTTTAGATGTTTACTGTTGCACCGAGGGACTGAGAGAAACGCAATTTCGGTCCTGTGTATGTCCTGTACAGTACATATTGCAGATCTGACAATAAAGTTGACTTTGACTTTGACTTTGACATGAAACAGATCAGCAGCAACATGAAACAGATCAGCAGCAACATGAAACAGATCAGCAGCAACATGAAACAGATCAGCAGCAACATGAAACAGATCAGCAGCAACATGAAACAGATCAGCAGCAACATGAAACAGATCAGCAGCAACATGAAACAGATCAGCAGCAACATGAAACAGATCAGCAGCAACATGAAACAGATCAGCAGCAACATGAAACAGATCAGCAGCAACATGAAACAGATCAGCAGCAACATGAAACAGATCAGCAGCAACATGAAACAGATCAGCAGCAACATGAAACAGATCAGCAGCAACATGTGATATTTCACAGTGATTCTTCTGGTTAGAGATTCATGAGTCTAACAGCCTCAGGGTAGAAGCTGTTCCTCAGTCTCTGTAGAGAGCAAAAGGAGTTAATTCAGTAATATGCTGTGGGTGGGAGATATTCAGGTTTACAAATTTATTATTAATAAAAATTACAAAACTACTACAGGCATTAATCTGCTCACAGACTCATGTTCGTGCTGACTCATGACCACTAGATGGCGCCCCCCCATTTTAAAAAATCACCAGCCGCCACTGGATGTTATTACTGTTTTTCTTTTACTTTTTATTGATGGATGTAACTGGGACCCTGTGTACATAAGCTTGTTTCATCACATGTATCACATGTGGTGCAAATGACAATAAAGATTCTCTGACTCTGACTCTGACTTTATTATTGTTGTTGATTTTAGTTTGATTTATTTTGTAATAAAACTTCAAAGACAACTTTGGTCTCTTCATTCAGATAAATATTGATGTGCTATCCAAAAAAGCTAAGTCTGGTCCTCTGGACATTCAAAAAACAAAACAAAACAAAGCAAAAAAAAAAAAAACTGTAGAAACGTTTCGTCTTTCGTCCGAAAGACTTCCTCAGTCTGAGAAGCTGTGTTCAGCTCAGTCTTATAAATAGCACCCTCCCACAGTGGATCAACCAGTTGGCTGATGACAGCCGAAACCAGCTGCTCACATGATCAAGGAGGACCATCAGCCTGACGATGGATCGTTAACACCCTGATGGTTGTTTGCTATTCACAGAGGGCTGAGTGATACTAGCAATAACAGCATTGTAAGTGGGGGACAGTTGAACCCGGAGGCCTCCACCTCTGTTTAATGATGGACGGTTTCTTTTCACAAAGATGGCCTCCTTTACTCCTCTCTCAAACCATTGTTCCTCTCTATCAAGGATGTGAACATCTTCATCCCTGAAAGAGTGACCGCTGGCCTGGAGATGAGTGTAGACCGCAGAGTCCTGACCTGATGATGTTGATCTTCTGTGCTGGGCCATCCTTTTGGCCAGTGGCTGTTTAGTTTCCCCGATGTAAGACTGATCACAGCCCTCCTGACACTGAACAGCATACACAATATTACTCTGTTTGTGCCGGGGGACTGGATCTTTGGGATGAACCAGTCTTTGCCGTAATGTATTTTGGGGTTTAAAAGCCACTGGGACGTTGTGTTTAGAAAATAAACGTCTCAATGTCTCTGAAACTCCCGCAACATACGGAATGACCACTGGTCTGGGTCTGGGTTCCTTCTTTTCACCTGATGGCTGGCTGGAGTCCTGTTTGGGTTTCTTCTCTGCTTTCAGGAAGGCCCAGTAGAGAAGAGAGGGATGCACTCGCCACTCTTAGCAAAGACAAAAACATCATAATTCTCCCAGCAGACAAAGGAAGTTGCACAGTGATTTTGAACCAGAAAGACTACCATGAGAAAGTGACTTAGTGACTTAACCACTTAGGAACCGCTGAAAAGAGATCCAGGAAGTGGATACAAGAATAAGTTGATAGATTGCCTGAAAATTTTGAAGCAGGACAAGGCTATTGACAATATTCTGTACCACAGACTGTACCCAGGGGAGGCCACGCCAAGTCTGTATGGTTTACCCAAAATCCACAAACAGGGTGTACCTTTAAGACCAATTGTTAGCATGATTAACTCGGTCACTTACAATGTTTCCAAATATCTGGCATCTGTACTCATCCCTTTAGTTGGCAGCTCAGAACACCACATACAGAACACCATGGACTTTGTGGATAAGGTGAGGGATGTCATCATGGAGACTGATGAAACAATGGTCTCTTTTGATGTCACATCACTCTTTACGTGCATTCCTGTTGATGAAGCAGTAGAGGTGGTCTGTTTAAGGTTAAAATCAGACACCACTCTGAGCAACAGGACCACACTTTCCACAGAACAACTGTGTCAACTCTTGAAACTGTGCCTGCAGTCAACCTACTTCACATATGGGGAGCAATATTATAGGCAGAAACATGGGTGTGCTATGGGGTCTCCAGTTTCTCCTATTGTTGCCAACCTGTACATGGAGGAGGTAGAAAAGAGAGCTTTGACATCCTTTTCAGGGAGACCACCAAGTCATTGGTTCAGGTATGTTGACGACACCTGGGTTAAAATTAAATCTCAGGAAGTCCAACATTTCACTGATCACATCAACTCTGTGGATAAATATATCAAGTTCACACGAGAAGATGTAAAAAATGGCAGGTTGGCTTTCTTGGACTGTGAGGTCTCAGTTTCTGATAGAGGAAATTTGCAAACTGAGGTGTACCGCAAACCCACACACACAGACCAGTATTTACAGTTTGACTCCCATCACCCTCTGGAGCACAAGTTAGGAGTCATCAGGACTCTGTACCACAGAGCAGACAGCGTCCCCACTAACTCAGCAGCCAGACAGAAGGAGAAATCACACACAAAACAGGCTCTAGAGAAATGTGGATATCCTAACTGGGCCTTCCTGAAAGCAGAGAAGAAACCCAAACAGGACTCCAGCCAGCCATCAGGTGAAAAGAAGGAACCCAGACCCAGACCAGTGGTCATTCCGTATGTTGCGGGAGTTTCAGAGACATTGAGACGTTTATTTTCTAAACACAACGTCCCAGTGGCTTTTAAACCCCAAAATACATTACGACAAAGACTGGTTCATCCCAAAGATCCAGTCCCCCGGCACAAACAGAGTAATATTGTGTATGCTGTTCAGTGTCAGGAGGGCTGTGATCAGTCTTACATCGGGGAAACTAAACAGCCACTGGCCAAAAGGATGGCCCAGCACAGAAGATCAACATCATCAGGTCAGGACTCTGCGGTCTACACTCATCTCCAGGCCAGCGGTCACTCTTTCAGGGATGAAGATGTTCACATCCTTGATAGAGAGGAACAATGGTTTGAGAGAGGAGTAAAGGAGGCCATCTTTGTGAAAAGAAACCGTCCATCATTAAACAGAGGTGGAGGCCTCCGGGTTCAACTGTCCCCCACTTACAATGCTGTTATTGCTAGTATCACTCAGCCCTCTGTGAATAGCAAACAACCATCAGGGTGTTAACGATCCATCGTCAGGCTGATGGTCCTCCTTGATCATGTGAGCAGCTGGTTTCGGCTGTCATCAGCCAACTGGTTGATCCACTGTGGGAGGGTGCTATTTATAAGACTGAGCTGAACACAGCTTCTCAGACTGAGGAAGTCTTTCGGACGAAAGACGAAACGTTTCTACAGTTTTTTTTTTTTTTGCTTTGTTTTGTTTTGTTTTTTGAATGTCCAGAGGACCAGACTTAGCTTTTTTGGATTTTCCTACCTGGATTATTGAGCATGCATCAGGGTATTGATGTGCTATGATATAAAACTCCCTGTAATTAACATATTCTATTTCAGTGACTGATTCTAATTAGTAAAGGGTAAATAAGTTATTGTTGGTCAGTAAACTGACCAGCTGGTGCCCCACTTTAGTGAGAGCTAAATAACTGTTCAGCGATTTGTAGACATACAGGATAATTTTGAACTGGATTCAGAGATGAACTGGTAGCCAGTGCAGGGAGGCAAAGACTGGTGTAATGTGCTCTCTTTTGCCTGTACTGGTTCAAAATTGGGCTGCTGCATTCTGGATCAGATGTAATCATGCAATAGTGGTCTGACTGATGCCAAACAGGAATGAATTGCAGTAATCAAGCCTAGATGTAATAAATGTGTGTATTACTCAAAAAAGGCGTTCAATACAGGATCAACTGGACTTTATTTGTTGCAGAAAACGTTTCGACTTCTGTCCAGAAGTCTTTTTCAATTCTGAATGGAAGCTGTGAGAACGAGAAGTTTTATACAGGCTTACAAGTCACGCACCAACATATGAAATTGGAAACTGAGATAACACCACAAATTAACTAAAATGCCCATTCTATTTAAATTGACAAAACGACACATCCCAGCTTAAACAAAAGGGGGTTTGTAACACATACATGTAAATTGAAAGATCACACCTAACAGTAGGAGGTTCCCTTGAGGTCTCCGTTAGAAGACACAAAACTGTATGTAAATTGACAAACAACACCTCCCAAACAACAAAAGAGGCTGCTCAGAGAACTTTGTTAGTCTAATTTACAGACAAAGCATCCCTGCTCCCATCTGGTGTAAAACGTTTCGGAATCAAATCCAAAACTGAGTTATAAGTCTTAGACAGTTGAAATCTCAGACCTCCTCCTCTGTTAAGAGAAGGTTTTTCTCTCTTAACATACACAGCTTCCTTTACACCCCTTTCAAACCATCTGTGTTCTCGGTCCAAAATTTGAACATTCTGGTCCTCAAAGGAGTGTCCCTTGTCCGTGAGGTGGAGGTGAACGGCTGAATTTTGTCCAGAGGAGGTTGCTCTCCTATGTTGAGACATTCTTTTGTGGATAGGTTGTTTCGTTTCTCCAATGTAACGGTCTGAGCATACTTCGCTGCACTGGACTGCATACACCACCCCACTCTGTTTGTGTGTGGGGGTTCTGTCCTTCGGATGCACCAGCCTCTGTCTGAGAGTCTGGCTGGGTTTGAAGTGTACTGGGATGTTGTGTTTGTTGAAAATCCTTCTGAAATTCTCTGAGACTCCAGCAACATAAGGAATGACAATGTTTTTCCGTCTGTTAGACTTTTTCTGTTCATTATTGTGTTTAACAGATTTCCTTGCTGACTTGACAAACGCCCACTTTCTGTCATCAGAACTTTACAGCATCGGGCAGAACACATCTCCACAAGGACAGAAGGGAAGGAAAAGGAACAGAAACACATCAAAACATCTCTGCAAACATGTGGATATCCCAACTGGGCGTTTGTCAAGTCAGCAAGGAAATCTGTTAAACACAATAATGAACAGAAAAAGTCTAACAGACGGAAAAACATTGTCATTCCTTATGTTGCTGGAGTCTCAGAGAATTTCAGAAGGATTTTCAACAAACACAACATCCCAGTACACTTCAAACCCAGCCAGACTCTCAGACAGAGGCTGGTGCATCCGAAGGACAGAACCCCCACACACAAACAGAGTGGGGTGGTGTATGCAGTCCAGTGCAGCGAAGTATGCTCAGACCGTTACATTGGAGAAACGAAACAACCTATCCACAAAAGAATGTCTCAACATAGGAGAGCAACCTCCTCTGGACAAAATTCAGCCGTTCACCTCCACCTCACGGACAAGGGACACTCCTTTGAGGACCAGAATGTTCAAATTTTGGACCGAGAACACAGATGGTTTGAAAGGGGTGTAAAGGAAGCTGTGTATGTTAAGAGAGAAAAACCTTCTCTTAACAGAGGAGGAGGTCTGAGATTTCAACTGTCTAAGACTTATAACTCAGTTTTGGATTTGATTCCGAAACGTTTTACACCAGATGGGAGCAGGGATGCTTTGTCTGTAAATTAGACTAACAAAGTTCTCTGAGCAGCCTCTTTTGTTGTTTGGGAGGTGTTGTTTGTCAATTTACATACAGTTTTGTGTCTTCTAAGAGACCTCAAGGGAACCTCCTACTGTTAGGTGTGATCTTTCAATTTACATGTATGTGTTACAAACCCCCTTTTGTTTAAGCTGGGATGTGTCGTTTTGTCAATTTAAATAGAATGGGCATTTTAGTTAATTTGTGGTGTTATCTCAGTTTCCAATTTCATATGTTGGTGCGTGACTTGTAAGCCTGTATAAAACTTCTCGTTCTCACAGCTTCCATTCAGAATTGAAAAAGACTTCTGGACAGAAGTCGAAACGTTTTCTGCAACAAATAAAGTCCAGTTGATCCTGTATTGAACGCCTTTTTTGATTTCATCATGTCCTGGACGACTGAGAATCTTCACCAGCATGTGTGTATTACTGTCTCCAGGTTATTTTTGGATAATTTGGGCTTCAGCTTAGACAGTCGCCTCAGCTGGAAAAAAACAGGATTTAACAATCACATTTACATGGCTGTTGAGATTCATGGAATGATCCATTATCACTCCCAGATTTGTGACTTTTTGCTTTTCAGACAGGGCTAGAGCAGAAAGGTTGATGCAGTGGTTTATGATTGTGTCGTTGGGAGGGAACAACATGGCTTCAGACTTCTTATCATTGAAACTTAAGAAATTTAAAGCCATATGTGTCTTTAGAATATGTGTCTTTATGATATGTCTTTTTGATATCATATCTGTCTTTATGTTATGTGTCTTTATGATATTTGTCTTTACAATATATCTTTATGTGTCTTTTTGATATGATATATGTCTTTATGTTACGTGTCTTTATGATATGTGGCTTTATGATATCATGATATCTGTCTTTATGATATGTGACTTTATATGTCTTTATGATATGTGTCAATACAATATGTTGATATATGTCTCTATGCTACATATCTTTATGATATATTCATTCAACCTTCATTTATACAGGCTAGCCTCGTTGAGTCACGGGGACTCATTTACAAGAGGGACCTGTCTCACTCACACCAAACAACCATCCACTCTCACACTCACACCTAGGGTCAATTTAGAGTCACCAATCAGCCTAACATGCATGTTTTTTGGTCTGTGGGAGGAAACCGGAGTACCCGGAGGAAACCCACGCATGCACGGGGAGAACATGCAAACTCCACCCAGAAAGGCCCCCGGACCGGGATTTGAACCGGCAACCTTCTCGCTGAGAGGCAGCAGCTCTACCAGTTGTGCCACCGTGCTGCCACAATATATATGTCTTTATGATATGGGTCTTTATGATAGTCTTTACAATATTATGATATGTGTTTATGATATGTGTCTTTATGATATGTGTCTTTTTTACATCATGATATTTGTCTTTATGTTACCGGTACGTGTCTTTATTGTATGTGTCTTTATGATAGTTGTCTTTATGATATGTCTT
>JBBPBX010034142.1:21235-32819 GCA_038048925.1 Garcialebias charrua
CAACAAAGAGGAAATAATGAATGTAGTAAAAAATCTTACAGACAAGAGATCAAGGGACTGGGTGGACATGGATATGATGTTTGTAAAGGACATAATGAGCCATGTTATTGAGCCATATATATGTAATTTATCATTTTCAACAGGAATATTTCCAGATAATATGAAAGTAGCTAAGGTAGTTCCTCTTTTTAAAAATGGTGATAAATGTGTGTTCAACAATTATAGACCTATATCCTTGTTACCACAGTTTTCAAAAATTCTTGAAAAACTATTTGTAAACAGACTAGATCAATTTATAGATAAACAAAATATTCTAAGCAACAGTCAGTATGGGTTTAGAGCAAAAAACTCTACATCAATGGCTCTCATGGAATTAATGGAACAAATAACTACTGCTGTCGATCAAAAACAATATTGTATCAGTATTTTTGTTGATTTAAAAAAAGCATTTGATACTATTGATCACACCATTCTCCTTGAAAAACTGAACAAATATGGTATTAGAGGACCAGCATTACATTTTCATTCATTCATTCAACCTTTATTTATACAGGCTAGCCTCGTTGAGTCACGGGGACTCATTTACAAGAGGGACCTGTAAAACATTACAGTGCGTATCTAGCTACTTGAAAGATAGGAAACAATTTGTACAAATAAATGATGTAAGATCTGACCTCTGTAATATCACATGTGGAGTTCCCCAAGGCTCGGTACTTGGACCAAAGCTATTTATTTTATATGTGAATGACTTGGTAAATGTGTCAGGGCTCCTTAAATGTGTACTTTTTGCTGATGATACCACATTTTTCTGTTCAGGCGAAGATATAGAACAAATGTTGGAATTGATAAAGACAGAATTTGTCAAGATACAAACTTGGTTTAAAATTAATAAATTATCATTAAATTTAGAAAAAACTAATTACATGATATTCAGTAATAAAAAGAAAACTGTTGATGTTCCACTCAAAATTGAGGATGTTGAGATTTGTAGAGTGAATGAGGTGAAGTTTTTGGGTGTTATCATTGATGACAAACTGACATGGAAACAACACATAAATTCTGTAAGAATAAAAATAGCTAAATCGATTGCAGTACTGTACAAAGTCAGAGACTATTGAATGATAAAGCTCTGTATTTGTTGTATAACACAATCATTGTTCCACACTTAATCTATTGTATTGATGTTTGGGGGAATGCGTGTAAAACAATCACAAAGCCTATTTTTGTATTACAGAAAAGAGCTGTAAGAATTATCACTAGAAAACATTACCGTCATCCATCAAGTACATTATGCTGGTGAAGATTCTCAGTCGTCCAGGACATGATGAAATCAAAAAAGGCGTTCAATACAGGATCAACTGGACTTTATTTGTTGCAGAAAACGTTTCGACTTCTGTCCAGAAGTCTTTTTCAATTCTGAATGGAAGCTGTGAGAACGAGAAGTTTTATACAGGCTTACAAGTCACGCACCAACATATGAAATTGGAAACTGAAATAACACCACAATTGGTGCGTGACTTGTAAGCCTTTATACAGGCTTACAAGTCACGCACCAACATATGAAATTGGAAACTGAAATAACACCACAAATTAACTAACATGCCCATTAAAACTTCTCGTTCTCACAGCTTCCATTCAGAATTGAAAAAGACTTCTGGACAGAAGTCGAAACGTTTTCTGCAACAAATAAAGTCCAGTTGATCCTGTATTGAACGCCTTTTTTGATTTCATCAAGTACATTATTTTATCAACTGAAGTTATTGAAGTTCCATGATTTGGTAGACTATAATATTTTATCAGTTATGTATAGGGCTCAGAATAATGCATTACCTTTAAATATCCAAATGCATTTTGTTAAAAGACAAAGTTGTTATAATCTTAAGGGGACAGAGTTGTTTGTAAAACCACAATTCAGAACTAGTTTGAAGGGACGTTCTACCTCAATCCAGGGAATTAGATTATGGAATGGCTTGGAGAATGTAGTTAAAAATGCCAAGTCAATGTTTACATTTAAGAAAATGATCAAAACGAATGTGTTAAAAAAATATATGAAATAGCGTAATGTGTATTGTATTAGTTAGAAAATTAGAAAGAGTTAGTCATTTTGTACTGTTTGTTGAAGATTATTATTGTTTAATCTGATTGTTGGAGAAAAGGGGCAGATATAATAAGATTTATTCTTCTTTCTGCTACCTTTCATTTTTTTATATTTTGTACATTATCATTTATGGGATTGTCTTGTATTGTTTCTTTTGTAAAAAAAAAAAAAGAACAAATTTAATAAACATAAACATAAACAAAATCACCACAAATTATGTCTTATTGTCATCACAGTCACCACATCTGAACAGGGATTTAATAAAATAAATTATATTCGTTATTGTCAGTATTCATGAACAACGATCTAGAGAAAATGCACACAGGCAGTTTCGATGACTTCATATTTTTTGTTTTCCTTCTTCTTTTTTTTTAACCACATGTTCATAAACCAGATGAAGAACAATAATAAATAAATTAAAATTTTTAGAGGATATTACCCAACTTGGCTCCACCTTTGACTTTATTTACCTTTACTTGGAGAACATAAAATCTTTGCGTATCACAAAGATGCACAGCTGTATCCTTTTGTTTGTTTGTTCATTTGAAGCCTTAATTTTCGGTAAATTAATCAACACCAAAGAGGTTCTTTTCACACAAACTATCCAGGCATAGATTGTCCTTCAGTTTGGGCTTCATTTCAAAAACTCCCTCTGACTTATTAGTGTTGCACACATGAGTGACACTTCCACTACCCAGTTTGGTTTGCTCATCAGCACCTCGTGATCTCCGTCCCCTTGCTCCACCCTGGTGTCCTCGTCCCTTCATTTCATCCCCCTTCCTCTGCTGTTCATTCATTCATTCCTTTGCTTTGTACTGTGAGATGGAAAAAGGAAGGGAGGGAAAAGGGAGGGGTGGAGGGAAGGGAGTGAGACCTTTTGTTGGCTTTCAGGTGGTTTCACATGAAAAGCCAGAGTACACACCTAGGTTGCCGCCACAGCAACCTAAGGCATCTCAGTTGCTTCCGCTGCGTATGCCTGAGTTAGCCTTCAATTGCCTTGACACCCCAGGCATGTTTAAAGACAAATCCACAGTGAACACATGAAATGCACAAACATACATAAATTAATCTTGACAGTTTTCCATTTGAGACAGTTTGAGTTGTACAAACAAGATCTGAAGCTCTCGGCCTTGACCTCTAGTCTAGATGGTTTTGAGAATCTGTTGGAATCCTGGCGGGAACCAATGCAGATATGTTCTTGTTTTTGATTTTATACATCTACCTTATAATGTTTTGCTAGTTTTTGATACTTTGTTTAAAAAAAAAAATCTGTATTTCTCTCTTATGTTTTTCTATTGTTTATTGTTTAAGGAAATTGTACCATTGCTGTTCATCATTCTTTAGTTTGTAGCAGGTCGCTCTTGTAAATGAGTCCACAAGGCTCAATGAGATTTACCTGACTAAATAAAGGTTGAATGAATGAATGAAAAAATGAGAAAAAGATGTGTGCATGTGTTCAAGTTTGAAGGGAATGAGGTGATTTGAAGTGTGTGNTACAAAAAGATCTGAAGCTCTCGGCCTTGACTTCTCTAAATGGTTTTAAGAATCTGTTGGAATCCTGGCAAAAACCAATGCAGATATGTTCTTGTTTTTGATTTTATACATCTATCTTATAATGTTTTGCTAGTTTTTGATACTTTGTTTAAAAAAAAATCTGTATTTCTCTCTTATGTTTTTCTATTGTTTATTGTTTAAGGAAATTCTACCATTGCTGTTCATCATTCTTTAGTTTGTAGCAGGTCGCTCTTGTAAATGAGTCCACGAGGCTCAATGAGATTTACCTGACTAAATAAAGGTTGAATGAATGAATGAAAAAGATGAGAAAAAGATGTGTGCATGTGTTCAAGTTTGAAGGGAATGAGGTGATTTGAAGTGTGTGTGTGTTGGGGGATGGGGGGGGGGGTGCGAGAGAGGGGGACCTCGGTGATTGCACTGCTACCTTCTCTGTTCTTTCTCTGTGAAAGGAGCTCAGGTAGCCTTGTGTGAGTTTGTTTTATTCCCAGGCAGACCACGCTGAGTGCTCTCAAGTTAGAATCAGGTGTCAGGTAGCTACTTGTCTTTGTGTCTTCAAGGCTGCCGTTGCTTGGATAGTGTTTACAGCCCAGAGAGCACAGAGGAGAGGGGGTGGTGGGGGGAGATAGCTCTGACTTTGATCTGATGCAGATTGTTTGATAGTGTGTGAAAGTGAGTGTGAGAAAAACTGACACAAAAGCAAAATGTGACTGCGTTAGTGCTTTAGTACAAATGTTTGCACACAAACTTACAACTCTCTGTGTGTTCGTATGCATGGCCATGCATTCATGAAAAAGACTTGTTTGATAACCCTGAGCTGATAAAATATGATGTGCAGGGATTCACGTCAACTGATTTATAACATACCAAAGCCCACCTTAAACATGGATGTCTTTGAGTGGGTGTGCATGCTGAAAATATTCAGGTTTAATTGCTTTTGGTCTAGTCAAAGGTGGTCTTGAGAGCTTAGTGTTGAGTCCAGATTTGACTCAGCCATGCTGTATACATACTGTACTAAGAAACTTGTAAGAAATGAATCAGTTCAGTTAATCCATTTTGCAACTAAAACCAGGCCATGTCAAAATGGAAATATGTGATAAAACCAAAGAACTGACATACTGAAAGTTCATGTGGGCATAGATGGAAGTGATAAATCATTTTAAGCCAAGATGCAGTCTGGTATTTGTTGTATTAGATAACAGATTTACACGACTTTAAAATGAGAATACAAAGTACATAAAACTAAGTACCGGTAGTACAAACACAGACAACATGTTTTGGCCAATGTGTTTTGCGTCATTACTTTCCATAAGATTTTTTTTCACCTGCATGCAATCAAATACCACTCAGAGATAAAGATTTCATTATTGTATGAAAAAATTTTTTTTCAACCACTAGGTCAACAATCTGACAACAAAAACACCCAGAAAACTCCAAACGCTAAAATCCTTTTCTAGCCTGCAGATTCTGCTGTGCAAATCTATAAGAAATAATTCATCACTCAACCTATGAACTGACTGACCAACCAACTGACTGTTCATCCAACCAACCAGCCAACCAACTGACTGTTCATCCAACCATCCAACCAACCAACCAACCAACCAACCAACTATTCAACCAACCAATCAACCAACTGATTGTTCATCTAACCAACCAACCAACTGTTCATCCAGCCAACCACCCAACCACACAACCAGCTGTTCATCCAGCCAACCAACAAACCAACTGTTCAACCAACCAATCAACCAACTGATTGTTCATCTAACCAACCAACTGTCCATTGTTCATCTAACCAACCAACTGTCCATCCAGCCAACCAACCAACAAATTAACTGTTCAATCAACCAACAAACCAACTGTTCATCCAGCCACTCAACCATCCAACCAACCAACCACCAACCAAACAACCAAACAACCAAACAACCAACCAACCAACCAACCAACCAGCAAACCAACTGTTCATCCAACCAACCAACTGACTGTTCATCTAACAAACCAACTGTTCAACCAACCAACCAAAAAATATATTAACTACCAACCAACTAAATGACCCGCCAACCAACCAATAAACCCTGACACACCATCAAATTAAAAAAATATCGAATTAACTATAAAAAAAAATCTGAGACTACTGTATTTGGCTTTTTTCCTTTTCTTTTTTTTTTCTTTTTACATTTAGGATAGATCCATATTGAAACACATCAATTTAGTCCCTGTTAGATAGCTGTGTTGAAAATGTCACAATATTATCAAAAAATACTGTTCATTGTTTACTAAGAAAATCCTTTGTTTCTATAATTTTTTGTGTAGTGGTACATGCCATAGTAATCCCCAAACAAGGTGGTACAATGCAACCGATGGACATTCAAACTGAAACTCTCTGATTAAATGTAGTTAAATAGATCAAGTATGCGTTAACAAATATAGTTTTTTAACGTTTGAGAGGAAAATGTAGCAAACATTTATTCTACATAAAGATTTTTTTTATGTGACAATATACAGTATTATCATGGAACATTAGAATAGCCATCAACTCTGTGAGAACACGCTACTGATCAATTTGATCAAATCCTTCTCAACATTTCTAACAGATAAGGCACACCTCTGCATATATGAACTGAAAAAAGGACAAAATCAGGAACAAACACAAGGTCGATCGGTGAGAAGAGCAGACAGGCAGGAGACCAGACATGCAGCTTTTTACAGTACACCATGTGTGTTTTAGGGGGGCCCTGGGGCCAGACAATCAACGAACATTTAAAAAGATGACAGAGTTCACACACAAGAAGGGGAGAGGAGAGCCCAGGGAGTGGAGAAGTTTGCAGGTGTATAAGGAGCATGTGCATGTTTTTGTGTTTTTGTATATACTGTATATGTACAAGTGCTCATGGGAAAGTGTGTTTTCTGCTTGTGGGCAAAATGCACGATCATGGAAGGTGTGTCTTTGAATAGTGTCAACGTGATACGTATTTAAGGCTTCAGAAACAAATCTCATAAAACTATTTATACAACACTTTATAATAGGCAATAACAGAGGGAGCAACAAAAGACATTCCATTGCAAAAATAAATAAATAAAAAAGAAAGGAGAGGATGAAGCGAGCGCATGAGAGGCAGAGAGCAAGAGAGGGACATAGTGAAGAACGGCTCTGAAAGAGTTTTTGTGGAGCCGTAACAAAGACCCCTCAGAAAACACAGTGGCATAGGAATGTTAATTAATTAATGAGAAACTATTCAGACTAGAGGACTGTGGAGAAAGCGAAAGATGAAGAGACAGACAGACAAGAGGGGGAAGAATCCTTGAGAGGGAAGATTTTCATCTGACTCTTTATATGTTTTCAATAAAAAAATGTTCAGTTATTTTTGGTCTAACATCCCTGAATGATGCATTTTTGAAGGAGCTTGGAGGTTACAGATATTCCTGTTGCATTACTGTACTTAGTTTTGCATGTGTACATTAGTATGAATTTAAACATAACACATAAAAATACATGTAAAATAGGAAATTAACAATGTACTATTTAATAAAGACTGCCAAATCAAAGTCCTACATTTTTGAGTTTCAGTTTCAATTACTTTTCGGAACCTGATTTATTGACACTAACATGTTGTGAAGATATTAGTCCCGTATGAAAATAACCAGACGTTAATGATGATCAATTGCAACTCACAACTTTATTGTAGTCTTTCCACCGGCTGGAAATGATAAAGAAGCAGCTGTGAAAGATGCACCTAAAATTTCATATGGCTGGTGCAGCTTTGAATACCAAACCTGTTTTTGTTTGTTTGATTTGTAATATGTGCTGAATGCATAGGCTTTTATGCAACATCCCTGGCATAGATGAATAACATGCAAGAAAATAAGTCCTGCAAATGCTACAGGAGGGTTCTTGCAGCAAGTACAGGGGATGAAGTCAGACACTGTGCTTGCTTCTAGTTTAACTACTGGTAATCTGCTTTTTGGTTAGGCTCACTTTTATTCCTGTTTAACTGCCTATAATTGTGTGTTGAATAATGGCAGCTTTTTTGTACTTGATTTTTATTTTATTTCATTGGATCATGATTTTCAAACTGGAATAACTGGCTTTATTGTACTATTCTACTTTATTGTACTAACTTCCTAAGTTTTAATGACCAGAAGACTGAAGTCATCATCTTCAGCCCTAGCTCAGCTGCCGCCTCTGATCACATAAACTTGGACTCCCTCCAGCCCTATCTCAAGCACTCTGTAAGAAATCTTGGGATGGTTTTCGACTCGGACCTTAAGTTCGACAAACAAATCAGCTCCGTTCTCCAGAAGAGCTTCTTCCAACTGAGGCAGGTAGCTAAGCTCAAGCCGGTGCTGTCCAGACCTGATCTTGAGACACTAATCCATGCATTCATCACAACCCGCCTGGATTATTGTAATGCACTGTATGCTGGGATCAGTCAGGCCTCCTTCTCACGCCTTCAGCTCGTGCAAAATGCAGCAGCCCGGCTTTTAACCGGTACACGTAGGTTTGAGCACATTACACCTGTTCTCTCCTCCCTGCACTGGCTCCCCGTGCGAACTAGAGTCGACTTTAAAATCCTGTTGTTGACCTACAAATGTCTAAATGGCCTCGCTCCCCTCTACCTCTCCGAGCTGCTGGAACCATATGTTCCACCGCGGGCCCTGAGATCATCTGATCAGATGCTCTTGGCGGTCCCAAAAACTCGACTGAAGCTCCGTGGAGACCGAGCATTTTCAGTCACCGGCCCCAAACTCTGGAACAACCTGCCCCTCAACATTAGACAGGCCTCCTCCCTTCACATGTTCAAATCCCTGCTAAAAACTCATCTGTTCTCTCTGGTGTTTCATACTGTGTGAGCTGACCTAGTGTACTGTATATATATATATATATATATATTTTTTTTTTTACTGTGCTTTTTTACTGTGTTTTTCATTTTAATATTGTTCTTATACATTTTTACTGACTCTGCGCGTTTTTTGCGGGTGAATTACAGCCGAACTGATCTGTTAAGAATCGGAGCGGATTTACCACAGGGCACAGCTGAAATCAGCAACGAACTCAAATCAGAGCTCGGAAGATTGGACCTGCTAAGAACGTCCTTCTGGAAGCAGATGCGCTCCAGGGGAAAGAAAAGAAAGCGGTGTTCTCGTGGAAAGAAGAGAGGTTGTCGTGCAGGAATTATGACGAGAATGCGGGCAGACGCTAAAACCGGTAAACCCCCGATGCCGGCTCTTTTTCTGTCTAACGTGCGCTCGCTCGACAACAAGATGGATCTACTTCGTTTGAGGGTGACCACGTCGGAGGAGATGAGAAGATGTTCCGTGCTTTGTCTTACTGAAACGTGGATTTCTGAGGACACTCCAGACTCAGTTTACGAGCTGGACGACCGGCTCTTCTTCAGAACGGACCGGTGCACCGAGACTACGGGGAAAACGCGAGGCGGCGGTGTTTGTATTTACGTACACAAAGATTGGTGCACGAACTGTGCTGTGATAAAAAGAGCTTGTTCAGCTGCCGTGGAGTTGATCACAGTAAGGTGTCGGCCGCATTATATGCCACGTGACTATTCAGTGATCATAATCAGCGTTATTTACATAGCCCCTGATGCTAATGCTAATGACGCCCAGGGAGAGATTCATGACTTACTCACCTCGCTGCAGTGTAAATATCCTGAGGGGCTTTTCATTGTTTGCGGGGACGTCAATCACGTTGATCTTCAAGTCTCCCTCCCAGCCTTCAATAAGAACGTCTTCACAGCTACGAGAGGAGATAAAACGCTCGACCAAGTCTTCACAAATGTAAAGGGGGCATACACGGCGAAGACACGCCCAGCGCTCGGATCTTCCGACCACGAGTCTCTGATCCTGGCGCCAAGAGAACTCCCTCCACTCAGGCGGTCCAAGCCGGAACAAAGACAAATAACAATCTGGCCTCAAGATAGTTCCCCCTTGTTGAGAGACTGTTTTGAGAGGACAAACTGGTCTGTTTTCAGGGAAGCGGCCACTGATGGAAGTTCAGTGGACATGGAACTGTACGCTTCCTCAGTCCTGGGTTACATCAGTACATGCTCTGAGAATGTTTCCATAAAAAAATATGTGAAATCCTACCCGAACCGGAAACCCTGGTTAAATAAAGAAGTTCACGCCTTACTAGCAGCCAGAGACACTGCATTCAAGTCAGGAGATAAAGTGGAACTGAGAAAGAGCAGGAATGAACTGAAGGATGGCATTAAGAAGGCCAAGGCCACGTATGCACAGAGGATCGAGGGACAGTTCACCTCACAAGACCCACGGAGCATGTGGAAGGGTATTAAATGCATAACAGATTACAAAGGCAAAAACAAACAATGCCCCAGGGACCCATCTCTGCCTGATGCCCTCAATAAGTTTTATGCACGTTTTGATGATCCAAACAGACCTGCTAGCACCAGACTCACCTCATCACCAGATGAAGAGCATCTCAGGGTGTCCGCAGCAGAAGTGAGAGGCAGTCTCAGAAAGATTAATCCTCATAAAGCAACCGGACCAGACAACATCCCAGGGAAAGTTCTGAAGGAATGTGCGGACCAGCTCTGTGAGGTGCTGGCTGACATCTTCACCACCTCACTTGCACTGGAGTTAGTTCCCACCTGCCTGAAGACCGCGACCATCATCCCAGTCCCAAAGAGCTCCACAGTGACTGGTCTGAATGACTATAGACCGGTGGCCCTCACCCCGATAGTCGCTAAATGTTTTGAGAAACTGGTCATGTCCCACATCAAGGCAACCGTCAACATCAATGAGGACCCTCATCAATACGCATACCGTGAGAACCGATCAACAGAGGACGCCATTTCTTCCGTGGTCCACACTGCTCTCACCCACCTGGATCAGAAAGACTCATACGTGCGTCTGCTCTTTGTGGACTTCACATCTGCCTTCAACACCATGATCCCCCAAACTCTGATAGACAAACTATCTACACTTGGACTAAGCCCCTCTATTTGTAACTGGATACTAGACTTCTTAACAGATAGACCACAGTCCGTGAAGATCCACAACTTCTCCTCCTCCACCATAACCCTCAGCACTGGCTCTCCTCAGGGATGTGTGCTGAGCCCCCTTCTGTTCACTCTGCTCACATATGATTGTACAGCCACACTTCCAGGCTGTCATATTGTTAAGTTTGCAGATGATACAGCGGTGGTGGGATGCATTACAAACAATGATGAGTCCAGCTACAGACAGGAGGTGGAACACCTGGAGAGCTGGTGCAAAGAGAACAATCTTCACATGAATGTGAAGAAGACAAAGGAGATGATTGTGGACTTCAGAAGGAACAAACACACCCATGCCCCACTGAAAATAGGTGGGTCTGCAGTGGAAGTGGTCTCCAGCTACAAATACTTGGGTGTACACATGAATGATAACCTCAGCTGGAGCAACAACACCACCAGCCTGATCAAGAAAGGTCATCAGAGACTCTACTTCCTCAGACGGCTGAGACGAGCTGGTCTGAGCAGCCCAGTCCTCACCTCCTTCTACAGGTGTGCAGTGGAGAGCATCCTGTGCTCCAGCATCAACGTGTGGCATGGAGGCTGCACAGTTGAAGAGAGGAAAGCTCTGCAGAGAGTGGTGAAGGCTGCACAGAAGTCTGTTGGAGTCAGTCTCCCCACCATCACAGACATTTACACCTCCAGATGCAGGAAAAGAGCCACCTGCATCATGAAAGACCTCACTCATCCAGCACACTCACTCTTTGCCCCACTCCCCTCAGGACGGAGGTTGAGGAGCATCAAATGTAGAACCACTAGACTGAGGAACAGCTTCTACCCTGAGGCTGTTAGACTCATGAATAAATAAATAATAAGAATAAACACTGC
This sequence comes from Garcialebias charrua, assembly GCA_038048925.1. Lineage (NCBI taxonomy): Eukaryota > Metazoa > Chordata > Actinopteri > Cyprinodontiformes > Rivulidae > Garcialebias > Garcialebias charrua. Next base: position 32,699 of record JBBPBX010034142.1, read on the forward strand.
AAAATATCACATCATGCTGATGCTGATCTGTTTTCTTGTTGCTGTGTTCATCTGTGACCATCTGCTCATACAGACTCATGTTCGTGCTGCTGTTTATAATGATGTTTTTCTACTACATTAG
>JBBPBX010034143.1:15132-28746 GCA_038048925.1 Garcialebias charrua
ATCTTCATCCTCTTCTGCCTCCCTCTTCGTCTCCCAGCTCTGCCAGCTTCAGAAGAAATTCACCATTAAAAACACTGAGCAGCAAAAAAAGCTCTCACAACAGAAAGAGGCTACAATGAAACACACTGAACAAAAATATAAAACAACACTTTTGTTTTTGCTCCCATTTCTACGGTGGCATTTTTAGGAGTGTTGTGTGTTAATATCGTCATCCTGAAAGCTAAGTGTGCTAGCAACAGCCTCTGAGCCAGCCAGACTCCGGCAATCCTCGTCAGCTAAATGTTATTACATGAGATGGAGATTATTTATACAACACAGTGGAAGCAGTAAAGCAAAAAAGTAACAAGTGACAGGAACTGGAGGAGTTTAACGTTACGTGCTGCAACATTTAAACAGAGGAGGACGCTAGCTTGTTAGCTCCGCTTCCACCACCACGAAGCAGCGTCACGAAGCAGCGTGTTAAAGACGGTACATTTGTACAAACTCACCTCATTCTGAGTGCTCAAATGCTTCTCTCTGCATGTTAGAAGTATTTCCGCCCTTTATTGTAATCGACGCTTTGCATGTGTTGCAAGTAGACCTGGTTTCGTCTTCGCTTTTTCCTTGACGCCATGTTGATACGGCGCATGTCTGTGATGTCATCACGTAAATGCGTCACCACGTCAAGTCAGTAGAACGAGTCAGAGAACCGATAAACTGAAACGTTAAGACAAGCAACCTACAATTCCAGAGAATTGAACTCTAAAGAACCGGTTCTCAATTCCCATCCCTAAGTGCATGTAAAGAAACATTCAGTGCTTTCAGCACCGCCCTCTGGTGGTCAGTAGGGATGAACTGGAAGGGACTCCCATAAGAGCAGCTTCACTTGAAATGGCTTCACAACGTCATACATGCCAGTGATCATCACTGCATCATACATGCCAGTGATCATCACTGCATCATACATGCCAGTGATGATCACTGCATCATACATGTCAGTGATCATCACTGCATCATACATGCCAGTGATCATCGCTGCATCATACATGCCAGTGATCATCATTGTATCATACATGCGAGTGATCATCACTGCATCATACATGCCAGTGATTATCGCTGCATCATACATGCCAGTGATCATCATTGTATCATACATGCGAGTGATCATCACTGCATCATACATGCCAGTGATCATCACTGCATCATACATGCCAGTGATCATCATTGCATCATACATGCCAGTGATCATCACTGCATCATACATGCCAGTGATCATCACTGCATCATACATGCGAGTGATCATCACTGCATCATACATGCCAGTGATTATCGCTGCATCATACATGTCAGTGATCATCACTGCATCATACATGTCAGTGATCATCACTGCATCATACATGCCAGTGATCATCGCTGCATCATACATGCCAGTGATCATCATTGTATCATACATGCGAGTGATCATCACTGCATCATACATGCCAGTGATTATCGCTGCATCATACATGCCAGTGATCATCATTGTATCATACATGCGAGTGATCATCACTGCATCATACATGCCAGTGATCATCACTGCATCATACATGCCAGTGATCATCATTGCATCATACATGCCAGTGATCATCACTGCATCATACATGCCAGTGATCATCACTGCATCATACATGCCAGTGATCATCACTGCATCATACATGCCAGTGATCATCACTGCATCATACATGCCAGTGATCATCACTGCATCATACATGCCAGTGATCATCACTGCATCATACATGCCAGTGATCATCACTGCATCATACATGCCAGTGATCATCACTGCATCATACATGCCAGTGATCATCACTGCATCATACATGCCAGTGATCATCACTGCATCATACATGCCAGTGATCATCACTGCATCATACATGCCAGTGATCATCACTGCATCATACATGCCAGTGATCATCACTGCATCATACATGCCAGTGATCATCACTGCATCATACATGCCAGTGATCATCACTGCATCATACATGCCAGTGATCATCACTGCATCATACATGCCAGTGATCATCACTGCATCATACATGCCAGTGATCATCACTGCATCATACATGCCAGTGATCATCACTGCATCATACATGCCAGTGATCATCACTGCATCATACATGCCAGTGATCATCACTGCATCATACATGCCAGTGATCATCACTGCATCATACATGCCAGTGATCATCACTGCATCATACATGCCAGTGATCATCACTGCATCATACATGCCAGTGATCATTACTGCATCATACATGCCAGTAATCATCACTGCATCATACATGCCAGTGATCATTGCTGTATCGTACATGCCAGTGATCATTGCTGCATCATACATGCCAGTGATTATTGCTGTATTATACATGCCAGTGATCATCGCTGCATCATACATGCCAGTGATCATAGCTGCATCATACATGCAAGTGATCATTGCTGTATCATACATGCCAGTGATCATTGCTGTATCATACATGCCAGTGATCATCACTGTATCATACATGCCAGTGATCATAGCTGCATCATACATGCCAGTGATCATTGCTGCATCATACATGCCAGTTATCATCATTGTATCATACATGCCAGTGATCATAGCTGCATCATACATGCCAGTGATCATAGCTTCATCATACATGCCAGTGATCATAGCTGCATCATACATGCCAGTGATCATAGCTTCATCATACATGCCAGTGATCATAGCTGCATCATACATGCCAGTGATCATAGCTGCATCATACATGCCAGTGATCATAGCTTCATCATACATGCCAGTGATCATAGCTTCATCATACATGCCAGTGATCATAGCTGCATCATACATGCCAGTGATCATAGCTTCATCATACATGCCAGTGATCATAGCTGCATCATACATGCCAGTGATCATAGCTGCATCATACATGCCAGTGATCATAGCTGCATCATACATGCCAGTGATCATAGCTGCATCATACATGCCAGTGATCATAGCTTCATCATACATGCCAGTGATCATCTGCATCATACATGCCAGTGATCATAGCTGCATCATACATGCCAGTGATCATAGCTGCATCATACATGCCAGTGATCATAGCTGCATCATACATGCCAGTGATCATAGCTGCATCATACATGCCAGTGATCATAGCTTCATCATACATGCCAGTGATCATAGCTGCATCATACATGCCAGTGATCATAGCTTCATCATACATGCCAGTGATCATAGCTGCATCATACATGCCAGTGATCATAGCTGCATCATACATGCCAGTGATCATAGCTTCATCATACATGCCAGTGATCATAGCTTCATCATACATGCCAGTGATCATAGCTGCATCATACATGCCAGTGATCATAGCTTCATCATACATGCCAGTGATCATAGCTGCATCATACATGCCGGTGATCATAGCTGCATCATACATGCCAGTGATCATAGCTTCATCATACATGCCAGTGATCATAGCTGCATCATACATGCCAGTGATCATTGCTTCATCATACATGCCAGTGATCATTGCTTCATCATACATGCCAGTGATCATTGCTTCATCATACATGCCAGTGATCATTGCTTCATCATACATGCCAGTGATCATAGCTTCATCATACATGCCAGTGATCATTGCTTCATCATACATGCCAGTGATCATTGCTTCATCATACATGCCAGTGATCATTGCTTCATCATACATGCCAGTGATCATCGCTGCATCATACATGCCAGTGATCATCGCTGCATCATACATGTCAGTGATCATCACTGCATCATACATGCCAGTCATCATCGTTGTATCATACATGCCAGTGATCATCGCTGTATCATACATGCCGGTGATCATAGCTGCATCATACATGCCAGTGATCATAGCTTCATCATACATGCCGGTGATCATAGCTGCATCATACATGCCAGTGATCATCACTGCATCACACATGTCAGTGATCAACACTGCATCATACATGCCAGTGATCATCCACTCCTTCTTTCTCCTTCTTCTTCTTCTTGTTCTTGTGATGATGCTGTGGGGGAGCTCTTTGGCCGAAGACGAGCTGTTCATCTGGAGGGATGAAGTCAGAAGTGGTTCTGGTGTTTGCAGGATCTGTTTAACTGAAGACCGGGCGAGGGCTCCGTTAATGAGTCCAGCTCTGTGTGTCTTGTCTTCTGTCGTTTGGGTCTGATGGAGGTCTTGAAGCATGGTTCTGGAATCAGGGAGAACAAACTGGACTCTGTTGAGTGAATTTGTTGAAGTCACCCTTGAAATCTGTGTCCAGGCAGCTGAGAGGCAGTCGGACTCGGAGGAGGTCTTTCTGAACCTCATGAACCAGATCAGACAAACACTGCAACAACACAGGAGCACAGGTGAACAGCTGGCACAGCCTGCAAAGCATGATGGGAAACAGAGTCCCGCTGAAGTCCTGCAGCTGCTGACCACGACCCTGAACTCGTACCGGAACAGACTGGAAGACTCGACCCAGCAGGTACTCTTTCACTCATCAGGTCCACCGTTTGGTTCCTCTGAGGGACTCAGTCCCCGTTTGTTGTCCCGGCAGGTCCAGGATCAGCTGTTAGCAGCAGAGAAACTTCAGGAGGAGAAGCTGCTCCTCCAGCAGCTGACCTCAGATCAGAAGAGACGAGCTGAGGTAAGACCCTGAAGAGGAGCCAGAGGTAGAGAAGTCTGGACTGAAAAGAACATTGAGCCGAGCTGTTCATCTGATGAACTGTAGCTCCTCCCCTTAGCACAAACAGTCTGGACTGGAGAAACAGTCCTCCTCTACTTGGTGGTTCCAGTTCCTTTGTGGAACCTGAAGTATTATTCAAAGGAGGCCCCTTCCTGTGGAGCTGTTTGTTTGTTTGTTTGTTTGTTTGTTTGTTTGTTTGTTTTTGTTTTGCATCAGATCAACATCTCAAAGTCAACTTTATTGTCAGAACTGCAATATGTACAGGACATACACAGGATTGAAATTGCATTTCTCTCTCAGTCCCTCGGTGCAACAGTAACCATTTAAACACTAAACACTAAACAATTAATAAACAAGCATAAAATGAAATAATAAAAGTTTAGTACTGTCCTGAGTTTTTTGCATAGTAGTTTTTCATAGTAGTAAAAAAGTATAAAAAGTTTCACCAACACCAAAACACCAACATTTAATAAACATAATCATAAAATGAAATAGAGTGTAATACTGTCCCGAAGTATAAAGTATAAAAAGTATATATATAAAATAAATGAAGGTTCTGGCATTTGACATTTGTAAAGAGTGACAAAGCAGCATATGGGGTTAATGTACACAGTATATGTATGAGGTAGTTGATATTGGTATAGAAACAAAGTGGCATATGCAATAAGGCTAGTAAAAAGAATATATACTGTATATCAGCAGTAGTGTAGATATAAAAAGTCTAGATGTAAACAGTAGTAATAAATGTAAACAGTAGTAATAAATGTCCACTGTAAATGTAAACAGTAAATGTAAACAGTAGTATGACTACAGGTAGTCCCCGATTTACGAGCGAGATCCGTTACAACGAGGCGCTCGTAAACCGGAAATCTCGTAATTTGGAACGGCCGCCATTTCTCTCGTAAATCCGGAAATCCGCTCGTAAATTGGAACGGTTTTCGCTAGCGCGACTAAAAACACTCTATTTTCATCTAAAAACTACTTTTGAGTGCATAAAAATGATCGGAAACGTGTGTTTATATGCTTAACTAACTAACTGTAGTGAAAAAACACATGAAAACTCAGTATTTTTTTCGTTTTTTCCAAAAATTCGCAGCTCGTAAGTCTGGAACCTCGCAGATCAGAGCGCTCGTAAATCGGGGACTACCTGTATAGGCAGTAATGTAATACAAACATTAGTGCAAATATGAGAAGTAGTGCAAACTGAATGAGCACATGACCGAGAGTTTAGTGAATAACCCGTTTGATGACACAGAGTCCAGTGTTAAAATCTTTGTGTTGAGTGGTAATGTGTGAGAAAGTTTTTTGTGTTAAGGCAGTTCAAATGGGAGGGGAGGCAGAGCAGGCAGAGTGTTTAGCATCCTGACTGCCTGATGAACAGAGCTGTCTCTCAGTCTGCTGGTTCGAGCCTGGAGACTCCTCAGTCTCCTCCCTGATGGCAGCAGTCTGAAGCAGCTGTGTAGTGGGTGTGTGGGATCACCTGCCATGCAGAGGGCTTTCCGAGTGAGGCGTTTGCTGTGTAAGTCCTGCAGTGAGGGCAAGGAGGTGCCCACGATCTTCTCAGCTGCTCTCACGATGCGCTGGAGGCTCTTGCGGCAGGATGCAGTACATGCACCAAACCACACAGTGATGCAGCTGGTCAGGACACTTTCTATGGCACCTCTGTAGAAGGTGCACATGATGGGGGTTGAAGCTCCAGCCCTTTTCAGCTTGCGGAGAAAGTAGAGACGCTGGTGAGCCTTCTTGGCCAGTGCTGCAGTGTTCCTGCTCCAGGACAGGTCCTTTGAGACGTGCACTCCCAGGAACTTGGTGCTGTCCACTCTCTCCACTGCGGTGCTGTTGATGGTGTTGTTGATCTGGTTCTGTTCCCAGGAGGCCCTGGTCAACCTGCAGCAGGAAGTGGCTCGTTTGCATCAGGAGGTCTCTGACTGGTCCATGCAGAACCGTGGGCTGCAGGAGGACCTGCAGAAGGAGAAGGAGGAGAGGGAGAAGGAGGCGCAGGCGAGGAGAGAGGAGATCCAGGAGATAACTGACGACTTCAGCAAAGACTCAACGGTGTTTGTTTCTTCTTTTCTCCAACTTTGTCTTTTTGATTTAGTCCATAAAATAACAAGACGTGTGTGTGTGTGTGTCTCTGTGTGTGTGTGTGTGTGTGGACCTCAGGCCCGACTCTCCTTCCTCCACTGTCTCTATCAGCGCCTCCTGGCCGGCTGCGTCCTCCTCCAGCAGCCCCAGTGCATCATGGGAGCCTTCAGCTGGGCGGAGCTGTGTGATGTCATCAGTGAGCAGGTGGATCATCTGACCTCTGACCTGCGAGAGGCCAAAGACAAGGTGTGTTCACTCAGAGCGTGTACTATGAGTGTTGGACAGGAAACGAAGACGCTCAGAGTCTTCATCAGAGTCTTCATCAGAGTCTTCATCAGTCTTCATGGTGTGATGAAGCTGGACCACCAGGTGTCAGCAGAACTCTTTGACCCGCTTCTTAACCCAGAACTCCACAGACAACACACGTGCACTCTCCTCTCAACATGCACTCTAATCTTTCAATATCCAGAGACCTGTCAATCAACCGGGTGGCTCCGCCCCCGGCCCGGTGTGGTTCTGTCCTGCATGAGGATGAGTGGACTCGTCTTCTTGTCCTCTGAACCACTTCAAACATTTCAAGAACCCCACTGCAAAGCTGCCCTCCCCTCCCTGCTGAGGGTCAGTCAGGTTGGTCCACTGTGAGTTGAGGACCAGGTCCATGAAGAGACTGAAGACCCTCTGAAGGGAGGGGAGGGAGCAACTTGAGCTTTTCAAGAGCAGCTTTTCCTCCAACCTTCTGTGAAGGTCTTCTTCCTTTCAGCACAAACATTAATTATTAATGTTCTCCACGTGTTTCAAACATAAACAAACAAACATAAACAAACTAACTAACAAAACATAAACTAACTAACTAACAAACATAAACAAACAAACATAAACAAACTAACTAACAAACATAAACAAACAAACATAAACAAACTAACAAACATAAACAAACTAACATAAACAAACTAACATAAACAAACAAACATAAACAAACGAACAAACGTAAACAAACAAACATAAACAAACAAACATAAACAAACAAACATAAACAAACAAATGTAAACAAACTTTTGTGCAGTAATTTATCTATTTGTAACTGAGTAAACAAGTTTGTTTGTTTGTTTGTTTGGAAGAAGAGCTCGTCCTTCTTTGTTTCCGTGCTGCTCCTTTAGTTCATCTCTCCATCCTCTTCATGCACAGACAAGTTCCTTCAACCTTTATTTGTGCAGGTGAGTCTCGCTGAGCCTCCAGGACACGTTTAAGATCAGATGAGACAGAACTGCATGCAGGAACTTCATGATCCTGCAGGAAACTGTTGTGCCAGAGCTTCAGGACGAAGGAACACAAGAATCACAGAAGATGTAAAAGTAACAGAATATAAAATACAACATTAAAAGTAACAGAATATAAAATACAACATTAAAAGTAACAGAATATAAAATACAACATTAAAAGTAACAGAATATAAAATACAACATTAAAAGTAACAGAATATAAAATACAACATTAAAAGTAACAGAATATAAAATACAACATTAAAAGTAACAGAATATAAAATACAACATTAAAAATAACAGAATATAAAATACAACATTAAAAGTAACAGAATATAAAATACAACATTAAAAGTAACAGAATATAAAATACAACATTAAAAGTAACAGAATATAAAATACAACATTAAAAGTAACAGAATATAAAATACAACATTAAAAGTAACAGAATATAAAATACAACATTAAAAGTAACAGAATATAAAATACAACATTAAAAGTAACAGAATATAAAATACAACATTAAAAGTAACAGAATATAAAATACAACATTAAAAATAACAGAATATAAAATACAACATTAAAAGTAACAGAATATAAAATACAACATTAAAAGTAACAGAATATAAAATACAACATTAAAAGTAACAGAATATAAAATACAACATTAAAAGTAACAGAATATAAAATACAACATTAAAAATAACAGAATATAAAATACAACATTAAAAATAACAGAATATAAAATACAACATTAAAAGTAACAGAATATAAAATACAACATTAAAAGTAACAGAATATAAAATACAACATTAAAAGTAACAGAATATAAAATACAACATTAAAAGTAACAGAATATAAAATACAACATTAAAAATAACAGAATATAAAATACAACATTAAAAGTAACAGAATATAAAATACAACATTAAAAGTAACAGAATATAAAATACAACATTAAAAGTAACAGAATATAAAATACAACATTAAAAGTAACAGAATATAAAATACAACATTAAAAATAACAGAATATAAAATACAACATTAAAAGTAACAGAATATAAAATACAACATTAAAAGTAACAGAATATAAAATACAACATTAAAAGTAACAGAATATAAAATACAACATTAAAAGTAACAGAATATAAAATACAACATTAAAAGTAACAGAATATAAAATACAACATTAAAAGTAACAGAATATAAAATACAACATTAAAAATAACAGAATATAAAATACAACATTAAAAGTAACAGAATATAAAATACAACATTAAAAGTAACAGAATATAAAATACAACATTAAAAGTAACAGAATATAAAATACAACATTAAAAGTAACAGAATATAAAATACAACATTAAAAATAACAGAATATAAAATACAACATTAAAAGTAACAGAATATAAAATACAACATTAAAAGTAACAGAATATAAAATACAACATTAAAAATAACAGAATATAAAATACAACATTAAAAGTAACAGAATATAAAATACAACATTAAAAGTAACAGAATATAAAATACAACATTAAAAATAACAGAATATAAAATACAACATTAAAAGTAACAGAATATAAAATACAACATTAAAAGTAACAGAATATAAAATACAACATTAAAAATAACAGAATATAAAATACAACATTAAAAGTAACAGAATATAAAATACAACATTAAAAGTAACAGAATATAAAATACAACATTAAAAGTAACAGAATATAAAATACAACATTAAAAGTAACAGAATATAAAATACAACATTAAAAGTAACAGAATATAAAATACAACATTAAAAGTAACAGAATATAAAATACAACATTAAAAGTAACAGAATATAAAATACAACATTAAAAATAACAGAATATAAAATACAACATTAAAAGTAACAGAATATAAAATACAACATTAAAAGTAACAGAATATAAAATACAACATTAAAAGTAACAGAATATAAAATACAACATTAAAAATAACAGAATATAAAATACAACATTAAAAGTAACAGAATATAAAATACAACATTAAAAGTAACAGAATATAAAATACAACATTAAAAGTAACAGAATATAAAATACAACATTAAAAGTAACAGAATATAAAATACAACATTAAAAATAACAGAATATAAAATACAACATTAAAAGTAACAGAATATAAAATACAACATTAAAAGTAACAGAATATAAAATACAACATTAAAAGTAACAGAATATAAAATACAACATTAAAAGTAACAGAATATAAAATACAACATTAAAAATAACAGAATATAAAATACAACATTAAAAGTAACAGAATATAAAATACAACATTAAAATAACAGAATATAAAAAACAACATTAAAAGTAACAGAATATAAAAAACAACATTAAAAGTAACAGAATATAAACATTAAAAGTAACAGAATATAAAAATACAACGTTAAATGTAAGAGAATATAAAATACAACATTAAAAATAACAGAATATAAAAATACAACATTAAAAATAACAGAATATAAAATACAACATTAAGGTGTAAACAGGTCAGAAACATTCAAGAGTTTATTTTGGTGCAGGATTCATTTTATTGTTCTAAAGGGGGAGGAGTTGACCAGTTTGAAAGACTTCCTGTTCTGTGGAGCACCTCGGTGGACTCAGTCTACAACTGAAGGTGCTGCAGGGTGTCATGCAGGGGTGTGACGTGATGTTCAGGATCTGGAGCAGGTTCCTCTGCAGGTCCACTCCCAGAACTGAACTAGTTCTGTTCAGGAGTCTGTTGCATCAGCTGCTCCAGCACCACAGCGTAGAAGAGGACGCTGGAGACCACCGGTTTACAAACATCTCATAAAAGACATGCGTCTGATCAGTTTCCATGGCAACCAGGGTGACGAGTCTGCAGCTGATGGGACCACCTGTTGGATCAGCTGTTCTGAGGTTTTCCTGTTTGTTTTTGCAGATCTCGCTCCTGCAGAGTGTGTGTGACAGGAAGAGTGTGTGTGTGCGTGAACTGCAGCGCAATCAGGAGTGTGTGTTGTCCCGTCTGGAAGAAAGTGTGAGGAAGAGGGAGGAGGCGTGGAGCCGGCAGCTCACACACACCGTGAGGCAGCTGCAGGTACCGCACACACACACAATTCATTTCATTCAGTTTATTTCTAAAGCTCCAAGTCACAACAGAAGTCGTCTCAGGCACTGAACTGAAAAATTCATATACAAAATTCATATATAAAATTCATATACAAAACTCATATATAAAACTCGTATATAAGATCTCGACCTTGACTTCTCTAAATGGTTTTCAGAATCTGTATGAATCCTGGCAAAAACCAATACAGACATGTTCCTGTTTTTGATTTTATACGTCTACCTTATAATGTTTTGCTAGTTTTTTGATACTTTGTTTAAAGGGGACCACATATTCAAAATTCACTTTTTAATGTTTTTTTTACTCAACTTTGGGTATTTACTCCATAAAAAAACAGTCCTAAGGCCAAAAAAATGCACCCAGTGGTTTATTTACTCTAAGTAGATTTATTTAACTGTGATAAGATAGGTTTCGTTTTGAAATCATCGCGCCTGTTACGTCACAGGCGCGAGGACAACCCACCTCGAACCTGAGTCCAGCCCCCTCACCTAGCAACCCCTGGTGCGGCTCAACCCACTCCAGTATAAAAGAGTTGACGGTTGTTTTTCCTGATTTCATGGCTAAAAATGTCACAGAGTCTAGCCAGCTAACTCTCTGACCCTCGTGGCGCAGATAATGGATTTAAAATTGATAGTTTTCAGATGGGAACAGATGCGCATGTTTCTGTGTGTGTGTGTGTGTTGGTTTATGTGTCATTAGCAGGACAGACTACGCAACCAAACCCGTGTGTGCGCGTGTGTGTGTGTCCTCACATACAGTACAGGTTCAGCCTGAGCCAAGATCACTTGGAGCTCCTATTTAATTCCATCAGAGCGTCAGGTAGTGTTGATAAAAAGAAAGCCCGCTGTGAGTGTGTGTGCCGGCCCGCACGTGCTCCTCGGAGGGACGCAGATAAAAAAGCCCCCGCTGTGCTGCTGTGCTTGTGTGTGTGTGTGCTTTGCTCCCCTACAGCTGCGCCACAGGCAGAAGGAGGGAGAGGGAGGGAGAGTCAGAAGGAGGCAAAAGAAACGTGCAGTAATGTGAGTTCAGACTTCCTCGTCTGCCTTTGGAGGGCGGAGTTAATGTGAGCAGATCTTTGAAGGGCGTGCCACAAGACCTCCTCATCATAAACCGGTCGTTCAAAACGAAAGTTAAAAATGGCAGAATTAAAAAGGGTATAATTGATTATCTAAGAATTATTTTGTGTATTAAATTGAATGAACACTGTTTTTTAACCCCAAAGAAATACCATAAAAATTTTAAAAAGCAATATGTGGTCCCCTTTAAAAAAAAAAAAAAAAAAAATGTATTTCTCTCTTTTGTTTTCTATTGTTTATTGTTTATTGTTTAAGGAAATTCTACCATTGCTGTTCATTGTTCTTTAGTTTTAGCAGGTCGCTTTCGTAAATGAGCCATGAGGCTCAATAAGATTTACCTGACTAAATAAAGGTTGAATGAATATAAAATTCATATATAAAATTCATATATAAAATTTGTATATAAAATTCATATATAAAATTCATATATAAAATTCATATATAAGCAGCCTAAGTAAGGAGGTCCAGACTTCCCTCTCCCCAGCCACTTGGAGCAGCTCCTCCGGGGGAATCCCAAGGCGTTCCCAGGCCAGCAGAGAAACATAGTCCCTTCTGTAGCTGAGGATCAGACCACCAGGGTCCCTGCCCTCGGCCACCACAATGCACCACAATGCACCCGACCCCTTTGGCCCCTCCCACAGGTGGTGAGCCCATGGGAAGGGGGACCCACGTCTCCTCTTCGGGCTGTGCCCGGCCGAGCTCCATGGGTGAAAGCCCGGCCACCAGGCGCTCGCCAACGTGCCCCACCTCCGGGCCTGGCTCCAGAGTGGGGCCCCGGTGACCCGTCCGGGCGAGGGAACATTGTTTCCATTTATTTTACTCATCATAAGGGGTCTGTGGGCTGCGCTTTGTCTGGTCCCTCACCTAGGACCTGTCTGCCTTGGGTGACCCTACTAGGGGCATAAAGCCCCTGACAGCATAGCTCCTAGGATCATTGGGACACTCAAACCCCTCCACCACGGTAAGGTGGCAGCCCAGGGAGGATAATTAATTTTTGTATTTTTTGTATTTATCTTCAGCTTTCATTGTTCTACATTTTAAGAAGCATGAATACAAATAGTTTTATTTTTACATGCATTTCTCAATCCTTTTGTCATCCATTGTTGGTCTAGATGATTCTTTTTAGTGTAAGTTTTTAATACACAATTTTTTTTATATAAGGCTTCCAAAATACAGTATTCATAAACACTTCATATGATTTCATATGATTTTCACTTTCCTCCTCTGAAATCTGAGTCCCCCTCGCTCCCTGAACTGTAAGACTCAAATAAATATGGCTGCAGACCTACATTATAATAATAATAATAATAATGAATTTAATTTATAACGCACTTTTCATTAACAAAAATCTCAAAGTGCTAATAATAACATTATAA
>JBBPBX010034144.1:0-32818 GCA_038048925.1 Garcialebias charrua
CCTCCTTGTAATTGAACCGAACCGAAATGTGATTTTAGCGTACCGTTACACCCCTAATAAATACCATACAAGGGGCACGAGCTGTGTCAACACAGACTCTCTATGCTCGTAAATGGTGTGTTTTTTAAGTTTGGTGCATGGAAAGGAATTTTGTTTCTTATTCCTGTGACCTTGTCCAGCTTCTTACCTTTCTACAGGACCTGCTAGAGAAAGGCTGCTCATTTTCCACAATTAAGGTGTTTTTGTCAGCCATCTCAGCATGCCATGAGGGCTGGGGGGGCAAGACGCCCGGTGCACACCCGCTCATGATAAGGTTCATGAAGGGCGTACTGAGGAAGAGACCCCCCAGCAGGATCTTGACCCCTGGATGGGATCTCAGTCTGGTCCTGAGTGCTCTCTGTGAGCTCCCATTTGAACCATTAAGCGATATTAAGATAGATTTGTTATCTTATAAGACCGCTTTGCTCTTGGCTCTTTGCTCGGCGAAACGTTTAGGTGACCTTCATGCTTTGTCTGTGCACCCATTGTGTACCAGGTTTGCCCCTGACGGGTCAAAGGTCACCCTAAGGCAGGGGTGTCAAAGACCCGGCCCGCGGGTCGCATCCGGCCCGCCAGGGGGTTTTAGTCGGCCCGCAGATGAATCTGAATTATTTAAAAAAAGAATAAACGCTATTTTCTTAAAAATCTGCAGTTCCTATGTTGTCCGCTATAGAGGCGCTGTGTCAGTTCCTATGTTGTCCTACTCAAACCGGCTGCCTCTAGGACCCAGGGGCGCTGTGTTTATGGGAGACGCAGCAGATAGCAAACGGAGGCTCTGCTCATTTTCCCTGTCTTCGTGTGCGCAGCAAGCGTTCCTCCTGATGTGAAACAGTACAAAAACAAGATTTCAGGGTTGCTAAGGGAGTTTGAGAAACGATTTCAGGTCTTTAGAAGAATAGAATATATCTTTATTGACAGGGCACATGATTGAAATTACGCACACAAGATGGGCCGAGTGCACGAAGCCACAGTCGTGTCAGCACCGCCACAAAGGCAAACTCGAGACAGAATTAGCAGTTTTTCTCTCACCATCAGAGCTTCTGATGTGCTGTTGACATGTTGAAATCATTTATTTGCAGTGTGATGTAGAATTGAAGGACAAATTTGCCTCTGTGGGCTTGGAAACATTTTACAAGTATCTCTTACTATCCTAAACTGACAGCACTGGCTGCAAAAATGTCCATGTTTGGGACTACCTACCTGTGAGCAAGTTTTCACTATTAATAAAACAGCTACGCTCAAAGCTCAATTTATGGGTTCACAGTTGCTTCCTAGATGTGGAAAATGGATTTAAAATTCATTCATTTCTAAATTTTGATGCATTTTTAACATGCAGGAAAGTGTTTTAACAAAACTGTTTTTTTTATGTCCAGAGGCCCAGACTTAGCTTTTTTAGATTTTTCTACCTGGATTATTGAGCATGCATCAGGGTATTTAACAAAACAGTTTGTTGAATAAATGTTTTAAAACGTGCAATCACTGATCAGTTTTTTAATGTTAAATGTTAAACTGAGTAAAAGTGTAAAAGGACAATTAATTTAATGTTAATATTTTTATAATTTATTTATTCTTTGCACTAATACAAAGAAAAAAAGTGGACTTTTGGAATGAGTATTCTGGTCTGGCCCCCTTGAGATCAGATTAAGCTGTATGCGGCCCCCAGATCAAAATGAGTTTGACACCCCTGCCTAATCCTACGTATGTCCCAAAGGTCTTGACTCTGAATCCCAGAAGTTTGGACTTTGATCTCTCTTCATTTCCTCCTGCTCTTGTCCTCACTCAGGAACAGAAAAAACTGAAGACACTCTGCCCTGTTAGGGTTTAAGTGCTTACATGGAGAAAACAGCTGATTGGAGGAAAACAAACCAACTGTTTGTGTGTTTTGCAGCCCCACATACTGGCATGGCCCTGTTGGGCAGCACGGTGGCACAACTGGTAGAGCAGCTGCCTCTCAGCGAGCAGGTCCCCGGTTCAAATCCCGGTCCGGGGGCCTTTCTGGGTGGAGTTTGCATGTTCTCTCCGTGCATGCGTGGGTTTTCTCCGGGTGCTCCGGTTTCCTCCCACAGTCCAAAAACATGCATGTTAGGCTGATTGGTAACTCTAAATCGACCCTGGGTGTGAGTGAGACAGGTCCCTCTTGTAAATGAGTCCCTGTGGCTCAACGAGGCTAGCCTGTATAAATAATGGTTGAATGAAAAAGCAACGCCTCTCACACTGGGTGACTGAGGCCATTAAAAGGGCGTACAGTAACAAAGGACAACAGGTGCCCTCTGGAGTATGTGCCCACTCTACTCAAGGCTTGGCCACCTTGTGGTCATTGTTCAAGGGTGTACCAGTTGCAGACATCTGTGCGGCTGCGAACTGGAGCTCAACAAACACTTTTGCAAAACATTACAGTTTGGACATTACTGTGTGTGACGTCACTCAGAATGTCCTCTCTAACACACAGTAGGGAGCGGCCGAGAGATGCCTAATATATGAAGGCAGATGTTCACACAAGCATGCATTTTACTGAGCATTTCAAGGGCATGAATGAATTACGTTCCCATAGCAATATGTTGCACCGAGTGACTGACTGATAAGGGAACTGAAAGTTATGCACCCCCCCCCCCGGAGAACTTTTCTATGCGCGTTATCGGAGGCATCCGGAATGTATCATGGACAGATCCTCCCTGCCTCAGTTTCAACCTGCAACATGTAACTGTCATAAATGTGCTTATGATATGGTTTTTACTGGGTCATGCGGTGTCTTGCAGACAAAATGTGATTCATTTTTTTTAATATCAACGCTGTAACCCCCATGGTTTCTTTCCCTGTTTTCCCACCTTTGACCTTCATCCTGAGACGGATGAGAGAGGCCGCGCTGAAGAACATGTCATGTGTTTTGATAAGGCAGCAGCTTTTCACACTCAAAACCCTCTCCTGGATGACTGTGAATACATAATCACGCTGTATCGATGAAAATTGGTGCAATGTTAATAAATGCTCTTGAATCTTGAATCTTGAATCTTGAATAACTCATGTTCCCTGAAGGAAGGGAACGAGGTGAAACACAGTTGGCCCTTTTCAATGCTGAAGCTCGGTGAAGTGCATTTTGGAGAAAGTAGGATGGGCGTCCGCGTCTTAAGTACCCAGAGGGCGGGGTCTCTGGCGTGACGCTGACGCCCCGGCCGTAAAGGCGTGAATGTATTCCTTCAGGTAATCGCGCGGGGGCGCAATTTCCCATAGCAGTATGTTGCACCTCGTTCCCTTCCTTCAGGGAACATGAGTTATGGTGCATAACTTTCAGTTTCTCCACTAAAATAAAACTTTCATTTACTGTATAACTTCAAATAACTGACAAGGCTGATGAACAATGTTATTGCCTTAAATACTTGTAGAACGAAGCAAAAACTGCTTATTATCACTACACCAAGTAATCTAAAGCTAGAAAGTTTTTTTAATGATTTCAATGAACTGTCACCAATACTAAAGCAAACGTTGCCGGAAAAATATCTACAATTCACACATCAAGTATACAAAAAATTATAGGATTAATGAGAATAGTTTTAAATGGTTGACACTTGTGTATAAAAAACTTAGCCTGACGTGTGAACACTGAGAAAAACTCTTGAGTCCAGTTGTTCCTCACTGGATTCTGTGCCTTAAATCGTCTAATGGGTTCTTGTTTTTGGACTGGCACGACTCCCAGTCAATTAAACTGCTCCAAGACCGAGGCCATACTGATTGGTACCCCTCACCAGGTACAGACATCTACTATAACAACACTTTCCTTTTCTGGACAAGACATCCCCCTCTCCACCTCTGTTACAAATCTTGGAATAAAAATGGACTCCAATCTTACATTTGAAAATCACATTAAGCTTCTGTTTAAAACTTGCTTCTTCCATCTTCGAAACATCTCTAGACTTCGCCCATCCCTAACTTTTTCCGATGCTGAGAAGCTCGTCCATGCTTTTGTCTCCTCCAGGCTCGACTACTGCAACTCCCTGTTTATTGGAATCCCTGGCAAAAACCTTCAGAAACTTCAATATATTCAAAACAGTGCAGCAAGGATCTTGTTGCGAGTTCGTAAATTTGAACATATTACGCCCATTCTTCATAACCTTCATTGGCTTCCTGTCGCCTACAGAATTCAGTACAAAACTGCTCTCATTACACATCAATGCTTACATGGAACTTCACCAGATTATCTGAAGGATATTCTTATTCCACACTCATCCACCCGGTCGCTGCGGTCACAGAACAGTAATCTCCTTCACATTCCGAGAACCAAATTAAGGACCATGGGAGACCGGGCTTTCAGTGTGGCTGCCCCCCGCCTGTGGAACTCTCTTCCTGACTGTCTGAGGGTCCCACAGTCTGTGGTTGACTTTAAGAGCGGCTTGAAGACCTTTCTTTTCAACCGAGCATACTCTGCCTCCTCATGATTCTACTTTTGATCTTAGTTGATACTGTTATTGATTTTACTTGTTTTATTACTTGTTTTATTGACATTTAATTTCTGTTGCACCGTGTAGCACTTTGAGATTTTCATTAATGAAAAGTGCGTTATAAATTGAATTCATTATTATTATTATTATAGTACCGTATTTTCCGGTGTATAGGTCGCACCTTTTTATGTTTTTTTTTCAAGGCATGCGACCTATACACCAGTGTGACCTATATATGGCTTGTTATCACTTTCGGCGAAACAAATTTTTAAATCCAGCTCATTTCACAATTACGTTTATTAAGGAAAAGTTCAGCTCAGACATATATTTGCTATAATTTTTATCAAACAAATAATTGTTTTTAAGTGTTAATCTTCTAACAGCCTTGCTGTGCGCTCCTGTGGCAGACATTTGCAGCAGAGCTAAACGTAGGTGCGACCTATACACCAGTGCGACCTATCTAGGGATTTTTCCAATATATTAGTGATAATTGGACAATGCGACCTATACACAGGTGCGACCTATACACCAGAAAATACTGTAGTTTATTGTGATATGAAGGAGAAGTTTTAGTTTGTTATCATACAAAAAAAAAGGATTTTATTTTCCTCTTGAACTTGTTACTCTTCTTTTTTCTCTTACAGTATAGTTTATATTGTTCTATTTCGTATTAAGCGCCGCCCTTTAGCTCCCCCTATTGGATATCTCCCCGGGCGTCAGCGCCCTACTGAAAACCTTTTAGTCCACGCCCACCTACTGGATGGGCCCACCCCTCGTGTCAATTTTACCCATCGACACTGGGGTTACTGTCTCTTTCATCATTCAGCCTTCGACTAAAGACCTTTGTTAAAAATTGTCAAGACTTTTGTCTAAAAATTATCCGAAGCTCAAGATGGCGAGAACATGTCCAGCGTGCAAAAATGACCTGATATGCAGTTTCGACAAGCACCAGATGTGCGAGTGTTGCCTGGGACCTCAACACGCTGACTTGAACAACGTGTGCGCCATCTGCGACAAGCTGCCTAAAGGCGAGCGAGAACGGCGCGCGGAGGTGTACAGGCCCATCGGTGAAGACGAGTGGGCACTTCGGGACCAGACTCCGCTGGACATGACTGTCGACCTCGAGGCGAGAGGAGAAAAGGTCGCAACTGACCGTGGGGAAGTGAGCGGCGTGCAAAGCGCCGCTCCCTCCTTCCTGGAGAGTGAAGGTTCAGACGACGACCGTAGGAGCAAATGCTCCAAGGTCCCGGTCCCGGCGAGGCCTGCGGCTACCCCTCTCCCAGCGCTGGGCTCCCTGATGCAGGATCTGCCCACCATTATCCACGAGGCGGCAAAAATAAAAGGTCTGTCCGTGCCAGCTCCTTCTCCGCCTAGGCCGAATGACCTGGCAGGAAGGTACAGCCCCGTATCACAAAGACGTCCAGACCCAACCTGGCATTGCTTCCCGGCCATGACTGCACTGTGGGATGAGGCTGTAGCAGCGCTCGCCAAAATTAAGGCCGCAACGGCGACCTTCATGGGCATCACAAAGGTGGAGGGCTTCACAGACCGGTTCTTCCCGTCAGTGCCCCCACTGGAGCAGAGCCTCACAGAGGTGTTCGAGGCTAAAAAAAAAGGTCGGACCACAGGCCGATTCCTAGTCGGTGCCACGACTGGACCATCCTGCAGCTAACGAGTCGGATGCACCAATGCGCGCCCCAAGCTGGCACGGCTAGCAATAACACAGCGCTGCTAGCTTACCAAATATCAAAGCTAGCAGAAGACCTGAACCTGCCAGAGGCAACAGCGAGCGCGATAGAAAAAGCAGCAGACGTCAACCTGAACCTCAGCGCCGCCTCAACGGTCTGTTGGTCGCGCGTGGCGGTGTGGATGCAGATGGTACACTGCACGACGTGGCTAAAGCACACGCCATCGCTGCCAGACCGGCTGCAGAGGGAGCTTCTCGAAGAGCTGGTGTCTTCAGAGGAGATATTCGGAAGCAACCTCCAGGAGCTGGTTGAGAAATTTAAAAAGAAGGACGAGGTGGCTGAGACGGTGCGCAGCTTCATGGTGGCACACCCGCCCGCCCGACGCATGGATGGATGGAGGGACCGCCGGACCCAGAGACAATAATTCCGATGTTCCACACCAACAAAGGCGGCGACACGGCCAGCCTAGCAGTCAGCTCCCCCTTTCAGAGAGCAACAGCAGCAGCGCCCATCGGGTAGTGCCCAACGCGCGCTGAGAGGCCGCCAGCAGCAGGCCTGGGGCGGACAGCGGCAGCAGCAATCACAGCAGCAGCAACAGCCCCGCAGACGAGCGAACTATAAAAAATGACTCGTTGCGGGAAGCGTGTGTGGTAATGTGAAAACTACTGAAATAAAAGAGCAAAATATTTCAAAATCGGTTTTCTCTCATGTTTCGGGCCTGTCTGTGGGGTCGAATGGCTCCACAGCAGCACACACAAATGCTTCCCACCACAGACAGACTGGTCTACAACAGTCAGGTGTCCATGAATAAAAACAGCTCAAACAAGGTAATGAAAATTTCATGTTTCATGCTTGGTGAACCTGATACTGTGCAGTCAGGGCCGGGTGAAACCCCCCACCCGCTGCCTCTCATAAAATCACGTGACGCTGGCCCAGCTTCCACACTGCCCAGCAGAAAACATCACGAAGAGGTAATAAAACATCCAGGTGTCATGTTTATCAAGCCCCGTGCTGCGCAGACAAAGCCGGGTAAAAGCCCCAGCTTGCCGCTTTGCACTGAATCATGTGATGCTGGCTCAGCCCACGCGTAGACCAGCACAGCTCTCCTCCCGACTCAACATGTGTTTAACCGGCGTTTCACATACATGAGTGGCGCCGCCCATCTTCAGCCCTGTGTCAGCTCTGAACGAGGTAACAAAAGACACAGCACGTAGAACGAACAGGTACCACCGCCTAAAAGATGGGCAGGGTACAACAAATACAACGCTTTGCCAGAGCGTGTGTTTACTACCACAGCGAAACCACAGACGAGTCTCAACGCGGAAGCGGTAGGTCAGCCATTGCGCACGCGGCAGACGGCAAGCGGCAGACCGGCGCGCAACAGCGACGCGTCACCGCAGAGGGCGAACGCGACCACGTCAGACGCAGGGACGGAACACATCACTGACGCAGCCAGCCAGCCCTTTCCGGGCGGGACCTCCGTGGGTTACCATAGTAACGGAGGGAGGGCCCATGGAATGGTTGACACACATGATGCGCATGAGACAAAAAATGCAGTTTAGACAAATGGTTGGATGCGCTTATAAGGAAAGGTTATGCACTCCAGTTTTTTGCAAAACCACCACCGTTCAGAGGGATCCTGAAGACGGTCCTGTCAGACCCAGAGCAAAGCTCCTCCCTGCTGTCAGAAATTCAGGAAATGCTGACGAAGGGAGTGATCTCCAAGGTGGCAGAAGGGGAGCAGAACAAAGGGTTCTACTCTCACTATTTTCTCATTCCCAAGAAGAAAGGGGGTTTGAGACCAATTTTAGATTTATTGATTTTCAACAAATCAATTATGGAGCAAGGGTTTCATATGCTAACAATAAAACAGCTGCTAAGGAATGTTCACCAGGGAGACTGGTTTACGTCCCTGGATTTGAAAGACGCTTATTGGTACGTCAGCATCATTCCACAACACAGGAAATACCTGAGGTTTTCCTTCCAAGGGAACCAGTTCGAGTTCAACAGGTTAGTTTTCGGCTATTCTCTCGCGTCCAGGACTTTTACAAAGTGCGTGGAAGCGGTTGTACGCCCACTTCGCTCAGCAGGAATGAGAATTCTGTTTTATTTAGACGACTTGCTCATTTTGAGCAAATCCAGAGAGGAGGCAGCAGCCCAGACCAGAGTGTTAGCAGAGCACCTGCTAGACCTGGGGTTCGCTGTGAACTGGATAAAAAACTCAGTCATCCCAGCTCAATCCATTATTTACCTCGGGGTAAAGCTGGATTCACGTGCGATGAGCGCGCGCCTGTCAGAGCAGAGAGCAATCGATCTGACAGCACAGCTAAATCGCGTCCAACCCGGAAAAGTGGTGACAGCAGCAACAATTATACGTCTCCTCGGTTTGATGGCAGCCACCCATGTGGTGATAAATTTGGGTTTATTACACATGAGATTGATCCAGCATTGGTTCGCCTGCCTGCGTATAGACCCAGTGCGCCAGAAGTGGCGAATGGTGCTGGTTCCCCCATCCGTGAGAATAGACATGTCACTGGGGAAACCCCCTCACGCTGAGGGAGGGAGTCTCCATGATCACACCTACATCACACGTCCCAGTGTTCACGGACGCTTCCCTGATGGGATGGGGCGGGACGTGTCTGGCTCAGTCAGTAGGTGGGAGGTGGCCAAACCACACTCACCTCCATATAAACGTCTTGGAGTTAATGACGGTTCAAAAAGTGTTACAGCATTTTACTCCTCTGATTCATCAACAACATGTACTGGTGCATACCGACAATCAGGTGGCAGCATTGTACATCAATCGACAGGGAGGATCTCGGTCAGCTCAGTTACTGAGTGTTGCCAGGCAACTGCTGCTCTGGGCTCGTCAGAACCTGCTCCCATTGAAAGCAGTGTACATCCCTGGGATTTTGAATGTGGGGGCAGACATCATGTTGAAAGGAGGGCCGTGGCACGGGAATTGGGCCCTTCACTCAGACATAATAAATCAGATTTGGGCCAGGTTCGGACGCGCAGAAATAGACCTATTTGCAGCTCAGAACAACGCACAGTGTCCACTCTGGTTCTCACTGAGCCCCTAGAACAATCCCCCTCTGGGGGGTGGACGCTTTTGCGTACAGATGGTGGCCAGAAAAGCGATTATATGCTTTCCTGCCAGTACCACTAGTACCACGGGTGCTGGAGCGAGTCCGGGAAAAGAAACTGTCACTTATCCTCATAGCTCCAGAGTGCAAATATGCTCCATGGTTCCCAGACCTGCAGAGACTGGTAGTGGACAGTCCCCTGCAGCTCATGTGGAGGAAAGATGCGCTCCTCTAAGCAAGAGGGGCGATCATGCACTTCCCAGAGATAGGCCAACGCCTCTGGGCTTGGAAGCTGAGCGGTCTCGCCTAACAGGTTTAGGCCTCACCCCAGCTGTGGTCCAAACGATCCAGGACGCTCAAGTTGCGTCCACGACAATGCTTTATGTATCTAAGTGGGCAGCTTTTCAGCAATGGTACAAGGAAAAAGACATTGAAGCCACAGCATGTGAAATTGGCTGTGTTATCATTTTTGCAACTGCTCTTAGAGAGAGAATTAGCTTTCAGTACCATCAAGGTTTACGCTGCAGCTATTTCATTGTGTCATGAAGGGTTTGGTGATAGGACGTTATTCAATCATCCTCTGATGAAACATTTCCTGAAAGGCGTGCAATGCCGTAGACCCATGAAGTGTGACCTCACCCCCCAGTGGGATCTGACCTTAGTTCTACGCGCCTTAAGTAAAGCTCCTTTTAAGCCTTTAGACAAGGTGGCAATAAAAATGTTGTCCATTAAAACTACACTGTTGTTAGCACTCACGTCTGCAAAAAGGGTGAGTGACTTATGTGCACTATCTGTGGCTCCCTCATGTTTACAAATTAAACCTGATGGCAGCTCTGCAACGTTGAGTTCTAACCCGGCCTTCATACCAAAGTGCATCAACAGCAGTTTTCGATCACGGACAATCACATTGAGTGGGTTCCATCTCCCTCCTCATGTATCAGAGGAGGAAGCTAGGTCACATTTGTTGTGCCCAGTCTGAGCACTCAGATGTTATGTGACGTGCACGGCTGGTGTGCGCCACTCTCAAAATCTGTTTGTTCACTACAAAGGTAGTTCAGCGGGACGTGCCTTGTCCTCTCAACGCCTCTCTCACTGGCTGTGTGAAGCCATAACAGAGGCCTACAAAGCTGCTGGAGAAGAACCTCTTATGACCCTGCGTGCACATTCCACGCGAGCGATCGCATCATCCACAGCTCTGCATGGTGGGATGTTGGTCGGTGACATCTGTTCAGCGGCGGCCTGGAGCTCGCCCTGTTCTTTTATCCGTTTTTATCTACGAGATGTTTCTACTTTTTCTATGACTCATTCAGTACTGGGAGTCCTAGATGAGTAGTTGGAGAATACCTCCTGAAGTGTTTGTTAGCCCCACTCCTGCTTAATGGTAGACAGGAAGTGGGAGTGTTTACCATCAGTATCAGTGCTTGTTTACTATGGTTTCTGAATGTTGTTAATAAAGTTCTAACCGTTTTCTGTACATAGTTCCAGGAACTGTTCGGTTTTTCCCTGTGAAGGGTGTCAGCCAGAGTGTGTTCCACTCTCTGACAATGTTACAATCACAAAAAAACCAAAAAAACCCCAAAAAAACCCAACAACACACAATATCAATGTTGATGCACGCTGCGTAGCAGCAGGGCATGCCTGGAGGCTGCATCAGAGGCTTGCAGGCCCTTCCTCCAGCCTACCACCTGCCCTTTCTCAATGCTCCCGGACGTATGGGTATGTCATGCATGAGGAAGGATGTGCTTAATTGTGATTGGGTGAGCAGACGTTGCACATTGGTTGGGATCCAGTGTGGCAAAGACCATATCCTGCTACGCCCTTTATCCAAAAGGCAGAGCTAAAGGGCGGAGCTTAATACGAAATAGAACGTTGGTTACGTATTGTAACCCCAGATTCTATGAGTATTAGCGTAGCCCTTTAGCTTCTTGGGCTCCACTGTATCCTGAATAACTGAATGATTGGCTATTTGGGAGGCAGTAACCCCAGTGTCGATGGGTAAAATTGACACGAGGGGTGGGCCCATCCGCTAGGTGGGCGTGGACTAAAAGGTTTTCAGTAGGGCGCTGATGCGCGGGGAGATATCCAGTAGGCGGAGCTAAAGGGCTACGCTAATACTCATAGAATCTGGGGTTACAATACGTAACCAATGTTTCCTGTTTCTGGTGTATTTTCATAGCAGTGTGTTACAGCACCACACACAGGCCTGGCATAGTTATTACATTGCTTAGTGTCATTTTCAGTGTTTCCATGTGGATGATATACTGTATTTCTAATTCTAGATTCAACACTCCATTGTTGGTTTTGGTTCAATAAAGCCTGAGCTCTCCTTCTCTGTTTAAAGGAGCTGTATGTATCTTTTCTAACAATATTTATTTAACATATTTCTTCACTCTGTCACTACCTCCTGACATACGGATTTTAGACAAGTAATCTCTGAAAAAAAACTATTGTCCCCTTGCTTATCTAAAAGCATTTCTAAAAAGCCACAGTGACCCGCCGTTAACCAGCCAATAAAAACAGTTTTTAACCAGCCAATAAAACAGAGCTTCTCACTTCTCACCCCCTAACCCACGTCCCCCACTGTTCCAGCCCGTAGCGAGCCCGCAGCGGCCGCGCAGGTTCTCGTTCAAAGCATTGCATCCTCCTCGCTGAGTCCATGACAGAAATCATAAGGAAATGAATGAATTTGTCACGAGCTAATTAAACTCGGGTTCAACGTGGCTGCCAAGGCTCTGCTGATTTCATGGTGTTCTGGTGTGCTGGACCAGCGCTCCATGTTTTTATTTTATTTTTTAGAACATTTTATTAACATATAAACACAGAAATTCACAGCTGCTGCGACAGGAGATGAAGTGGAGGCGGAGTTAAGGAAGCTGAGCTGATTTACAGCGAGAGCGAGGGGGAACAGAGCCATATATGGCTCTGAGGGGGAGGGACCAGAAACGTGTCTCTGTTCAAAATTTTCCTAAGTTCCAGCGTGTTCCAGAAATTACATACTGAACCTTTAAGGTTGGTCTTTCTTATTGACATAAATAGCTTCCTTCATTTTTCTCTCAATCAGTCATAAATAACACTATCGCTGCCCTTAAAGGTGGGGTATGTAAGATTGTAATGTAGTCTGTAACTTTTCAAACAATATATTTTGAACATATTCCTTCACTCAGTCACTATCTACTGACAAACTGATGTTAGACAAAGTAATCTCTGAAAAAAACTATAGTCCCCTTGCTTCTCTATCAGCATTTATAAAAACACTGAAAACACAGAGTGACCAGGACACTGACAGCCAATAAAAACAGAGTTGTTTGTCACGCCCCAACCCACGCCCCCACCTGTCCCAGCCGCAGCTCGTTCTCATTCAAAGGATTGCAAAGCGATGCAGGACTGTTTTTTATGTGACACAAAATGTATTAAATATCCATCCATCCATCCATTTTCTTCCGCTTATCCGGGGTCGGGTCGCGGGGGTAGCAGCCTAAGTAGGGAGGCCCAGACTTCCCTCTCCCCAGCCACTTGGAGCAGCTCCTCTGGGGGAATCCCAAGGCGTTCCCAGGCCAGCCGAGAAACATAGTCCCTCCAGCGTATCCTGGGTCTTCCTCTGGGTCTCCTCCCGGTGGGACATGCCCGGAACACCTCACCAGGGAGGCGTCCAGGAGGCATCCTAACCAGATGCCCGAGCCACCTCAACTGGCTCCTCTCGATGTGGAGAAGCAGCGGCTCTACTCCGAGTCCCTCCCGGATGACTGAGCTTCTCACCCTATCTCTAAGGGAGAGTCCAGCCACCCTGCGGAGAAAACTCATTTCAGCCGCTTGTATCCGAGATCTTGTTCTTTCGGTCATAACCCAAAGCTCATGACCATAGATGAGGGTGGGAACGTAGATCGATCGGTAAATTGAGAGCTTTGCCTTTTGACTCAGCTCTCTCTTCACCACGACAGACCGGTACAGCGCCCGCTTCACTGCGGACGCTGCACCTATCCGCCTATCGATCTCACGCTCCAGTTTTCCCTCATTCGTGAACAAGATCCCGAGATACTTAAACTCCTCCACTTGGGGCAGGACCTCCTCCCCGACCCGGAGAGGGCATGCTACCCTTTTCCGGCTCAAGACCATGGCCTCGGATTTGGAGGAACTGATCCTCATCCCGGCCGCATCACACTCAGCTGCAAACCGCTCCAGCGAAAGCTGTAGATCACGAGCTGATGAAGCCAATAGGACCACATCATCTGCAAAAAACAGAGAAGCGATTCTAAGGCCACCAAAACGGATCCTCTCAACACCTTGGCTGCGCCTAGAAATTCTGTCCATAAAAGTTATAAACAGAATCGGTGACAAAGGGCAACCTTGGCGGAGTCCAACTCTCACCGGAAACGAGCCTGACTTACTGCCGGCAATGCGGACCAAGCTCTGACACCGGTCGTACAGGGACCTAACAGCCCATATCAATGGGCCTGGTACCCCATACTCCCGGAGTACCCCCCACAGAACCCCCCGAGGGACGCGGTCGAATGCCTTTTCCAAGTCCACAAAGCACATGTAAACTGGTTGGGCAAACTCCCACGCACCCTCCAGGACCCTGTTGAGGGTGTAGAGCTGGTCTAGTGTTCCACGACCAGGACGAAAACCACACTGCTCCTCCTGAATCCGAGGTTCGACTATCCGACGGACCCTCCTCTCCAGAACCCCTGAATAGACCTTACCAGGGAGGCTTAAGAGTGTGATCCCTCTATAGTTGGAACACACCCTACGGTCCCCCTTTTTGAATAGGGGAACCACCACCCCAGTCTGCCAATCCAAGGGAACTGCCCCCGATGTCCACGCGATATTGCAGAGTCGCGTAAGCCAACACAACCCCACAACATCCAGAGCCCTAAGGAACTCAGGACGAATCTCATCCACCCCCGGAGCCTTGCCACCGCGGAGCTTTTTAACCACCTCGGCGACCTCAGCACCAGAGATTGGAGAGCCCGACCCAAAGTCCCCAGGCTCCGCTTCCTCAGTGGAAGACGTGCCAGTAGGATTGAGGAGGTCTTCGAAGTACTCCGCCCACCGACTCACAACATCCCGAGTTGAGGTCAACAGCACGCCACCCCCACCATAAATGGTGTTGGTCGCGTACCGCTTTCCCCCCCTGAGACGCCGGATGGTGGACCAGAATCGCCTCGAAGCCGTACGGAAGTCATTCTCCATGGCCTCTCCGAACTCCTCCCACGCCCGAGTTTTTGCCTCAGCAACCACCCGAGCCGCATGCCGCTTGGACTGCCGGTACCTATCTGCTGCTTCCGGGGTCCCACAGGCCAAAAAGGCCCAATAGGACTCCTTCTTCAGCTTGACAGCATCCCTCACCGCCGGTGTCCACCACCGGGTTCGAGGGTTGC
This sequence comes from Garcialebias charrua, assembly GCA_038048925.1. Classification (NCBI taxonomy): domain Eukaryota; kingdom Metazoa; phylum Chordata; class Actinopteri; order Cyprinodontiformes; family Rivulidae; genus Garcialebias; species Garcialebias charrua. The sequence continues at coordinate 14,625 of JBBPBX010034144.1, forward strand.
CACCACGACAGGCACCAACAACCTTGCGGCCACAACTCCGATAAGCTGCCTCGACAATAGAGGCGCGAAACATGGCCCACTCGGGCTCAATGTCCCCCGCCTCCCTCGGAACGTGTTCAAAGCTCTCCCGGAGGTGGGAGTTAAAGCTCCGTCTTACGGGAGACTCTGCCAGACGTTCCCAGCAGACCCTCACAATACGTTTGGGTCTGCCAGGTCTGACCGGCATCCTCCCCCACCATCGGAGCCAACTCACCACCAGGTAGTGGTCAGTTGACAGCTCCGCCCCTCTCTTCACCCGAGTGTCCAGGACATGCGGCCGCAGATCAGATGAGACGACAACAAAGTCGATCATTGAACTACGACCTAGGGTGTCCTGGTGCCAAGAGCACATATGGACACCCTTATGCCTGAACATGGTGTTCGTTATGGACAATCCATGACGAGCACAGAAGTCCAACAACAGAACACCACTCGGGTTCAGATCAGGGGGGCCGTTCCTCCCAACCACACCCCTCCAGGTCTCACTGTCATTGCCCACGTGAGCGTTGAAGTCCCCCAGCAGAACAAGGGAGTCCCCAGGAGGCGCACCCTCCAATACCCCCTCCAAGGACTCCAAAAAGGGTGGGTAATCTGCGCTGCCGTTCGGCGCATAGGCACAAACAACAGTCAGAGCCCGTCCCCCCACACGTAGGCGAAGGGAGGCTACCCTCTCGTTCACCGGGGTGAACCCCAACGTACAGGCACCAAGATGGGGGGCAACAAGTATGCCCACTCCTCATATCCCTTCTTTATCCCAGAGCTGGACTTTTATTTAGTTTTTTTGCCAAAAGCCAAGTGATCGCTTCATCCTTCACTGACAGGAATGAGGAAATGGATTTGTCACGACTCACGAGCGAATTAAAACATGTCCAACGTTGCTTCGTGAACCTCTGATGATTTCTTGCTGGATTTTGTGTTGTTAGGATGAGTGATTCATGGTTTTATTAAATTTTTTAAACAGTTATATTATCATATAAACACAGAACTTCGGAGCGCAGAGACAGGAGGAGGTGGAGCATTCCAGACATTCCAGACCAGCGCTGACAGACATGAGGAAATCACGAGCGAATTAAATCATGTCCAAACGTTGCTTCGTGAACCTCTGATGATTTCTGCTGGATTTTGTGTTGTAGGACTAGCGCTCCATGGTTTTATTTTATTTTATTAGAAGGTTTTATTACCATAAACACAGAATATCGCAGCGGCTCTGAGCAGAGAGCAGCAGGGGGCGGAGCAGATCCCAAGTTCAGCTGCAGAGCTCGGACTGTGCCCTCCCTGAGGGGAGGGAGCAGAATGCTTTTCTGCGCTGAAAATATTTCTAAGTCCCAGAGTGTTCAAGAGTGTTCAAATATCGCAGACCCTAGCTTTAAAGAGTGCTTGTGATAAGAAACCCAACAACATACACAAATGATTTGGCCTACACCCGCTGAACATTTTTAGAGAAGCTTCTTCAAGGGAGAAATATCCTGATGCATGCTCAATAATCCAGGAAGAAAAATCCAAAAAAGTTAAGTCTGGTCCTCTGGATGTGCTCAAAAAACAAAAAATTGTAGAATTGTTTGGTCTTTCATCCAAAAGACTAAATATTTCTACAATTTTTTTGTTTGTTTTTTGAACCTGTCCAGAGGACCAGATTTAACTTTTTTAGATTCAAGTGAGAAACTTTCTCAGCTTTCAACAAAAATAAATAAACCATAATCATGCAAATTAATATACATTACCATAGCTGCAGTCATTGAATTTTTGAAACCTGCTTGATCCTGCAAGGGTTGAATACAGTATACTGATAAGTACATATAGTGGTGGGCACAGCTAACCAAAAAAGTTAGCTTTACTAGCCCATATTCTGTTAACTAAAACATTTGCTTTGCTAATGCTATCCATCCATCCATCCATTATCACATGCTTCTTCCTTTTCGGGTAGCGGGGGTCACTGGTGTCCATGTCTAGCTATCACTGTGTGAGAAGTAAGGGACACCCTGGACAGGTCTTTAGTCCATCACAGGGACACATAGAGACGAACGAGACAAACAACCGGTCACTCTCTCACTCACACCTAGGGACAATTTAGAGTTACCAATCAGTCTAACATGTATGTTTTTGGTCCGTGGGAGGAAACTGGAGTACCCAGAGAAAACCCACACATTTTTTGGAGACAACATGCAAACTCCACCCAGAAAAGTCCCTGGCTGGGATTTGAACTGAGGCAACCGTCTCACTGAGAGGCAACAGCTCTACCAACTGAGTCACCTTGCCGCCACTTCGCTAATGCTAAACTGGTAAAAAAAAAAAAGAAAAAAAAAAAGCTGAAGCTAACGCTAAACTGCTAAGATGACTGTCACTCATTCTGCATCACACGCCTTTGTCTCCTTCCAGTTGTAACTGCACTGATCACGTCTTGTCACGTGCACACGTAGGTCAATAGTGTGCCTAATGGACTCTTTGAGACATGCCAACAACAGACAGGATTGTTCCTGTGAATTTTGTTAGTGGACTTATTAAAGTAGGCAAAACCTAATTTAGCAGAAGCTAATTCGGCTAACGGTTTACAAAGTTGGTTAAAAATAGCTCATCTGTTAGGCTACATGAAAAATTAGTTCTGTTAGCTGTTAGCAGTTTAGTGGAACTGTGCCCACCACTGTGCATGTGTTGGATACATGGGTTAAAAAGGATGAGGTGAGGAAATGTTACTGTCACCCAACAGAAGGGGTTTTTGTGAATCTAAAACACCAAGAGGCCATGTTTAAAAGAACACCTTTATGTGAACAAATAAAAAGCTACTCCTGTCTACGTTGTCTGCAGCTCTTTAAAAAAATCCCAAAATGTTTGACTTAACATTCAGTCGACAGTCAGAAACAAGAAGGAATCAGTGTTTTGACAGGAATTGTTTAAGGAAGAACATTGATCCAGATTATTTTCTGCTAGTTCCTTTAATTAGTTTTTATTTTATGCATGTCTGGGAGAAGAGCTGAATTAATTGAAGGTTGGTAAAGCAATAACTTTAAAATGTCACCCAGAGTTCTAAATCTATAAATTTTGAAAGGGCCAGCATTTCTAAAGGAATGCCTATCACCCATTATGTCCCCCCCCAAAATTTTTTTTTTTAATCTAAGATCATATTGTGTTGATAAAAGATGGCATTGTAGCCATTTTGGTCAAATTTGAAAACAATGTTATGTGCAAATGCCTGTAATTTCATGAGATCTTGTGTATTTTATTATAAGATTATGCATTGAAGACAGCGCTCCGTTACCATCATACCAAACGTTAGTTAGATCACTATTTGGCGGCCGTGGCGTAGTGGTAAGGGCAGTCATCTCCCGATCGGAAAGTTGGCGGTTCGACTCCCGGGACCCGCACCATGTGTCGTTGTGTCCTTGGGCAAGACACTTAACCCTGAGTTGCTCCCGGTAGGACTGGAAAGCACCTTGCATGGTAGTCTGCCGCCACCGGTTTATGAATGTGTGTAGCATTCAATATATGTGTAGCACTTTGAGATTTTCAGTAATGAAAAGTGCGTTATAAATTGAATTAATTATTATTATTATTTGTAAAATTGACTATGTTACAGCAGTTGCTGTGTTTAGTCAGGTTGATTAGCTGTGGCAACTATCTTAATTTGGATTGACATCAAAATACCGTCAGTTGTAGACGTTATCCAGATATTAATCTATGAGGGTTTTATTTAAACCCATCATCTGTTTCAGGAGATACTTTGCAACAACGACAAATGATAACACATGCACATGCACAGTCAAAGAAGGAACGCTGCATTTGTTTGGGACTATTTTCAGCTGTGGAGGGATCAGAAGTTGGAAGGCTGGTGAGTATTTGGAGTACAGTGATGATGATGTTGGCTCTGACAATGAGTCATGTCTGTTGATCACATTTTTGTTTTGCTGACAGAAAACAAAGCAGCAGCATCTTCTGTCTGCAGAGAAGCAACTGATGTGATGATATACCTTCATGGCTCACCACCAAAGATCAGAGGAGTTCTGTCTGTTTGTATATTAGCAAAATATCTAATGAACCACTGTTTGGATTTCAGTGAAACTCTCAGAAAGTAATCTTTTAAAAAAATATACATTTACTGTACAGCTGATTACACTTTGGAGTCAACTTCAAAATGGCAGCCGTAGCCAAGCGTCCTTACCAAACACAAAAATATAATTCAGTCAGTTTTATAGTGACATGAACATTGGTGTAAAAGTAGCTGAGAGTGATCCTCAAATTATGGTCTGAGTGCAAACGGTTGAATCACATCTGTTCTTACAAGAGGAAGCTGTGGCTGAGTGGTTAGAGCAGACGCCCTCCAGTGGGAGAGCTGAGGGTTCGATTCCACCAGAAGTGTCCCTGGACAAGACAGTGAACCCCTCATTGCCTCTGTGTGTCCCATAAGTGTATGAATGTGATAAAGCTCGGATTAGTTTCTACAGATTCAGATTACAGGTAGCTTTGTATCAGCGGATTCGGATGTTGTCAGTCCATACAATGGGCGTTATCAACTGTTATCACCCCCATTTATAGAGGCGAAAAGGTCACAATCTACCTCCTAGCATATTTAAAAGAACGTTATCAGCGTTAGAATCGCTGTGAGTAGGCAGCGTGTTTCCGTAAACCCGGCAGTGTAGTGTTTTTGTTTTTTTCAGCTTATGTAACCGTTTTCCTAAACCTAACCTTAAACCTGACCCAGAGGACCAACCCTAAACCTAACCCCAGCTCACCCTTGTGCCTAAACCTAACCAAGACCCTAAACCTAACCCAAGACCCTTTACTCTAAACCTAACCACGTAGCTAAAGACGGAGCCTGCTGTCATCACTTGTAACGGTGATAACGTACCTTTAAACCTCCTAGAAGGTACAGGAGGGGCAATCTGACCGCTACGAATGGGGATGATAATGGGCAATCTGACCGCTACGTATGGTTGATAACATCCGAAGCGGGTGTTTGTATAGATGTAGTAGAGTGCTGTATGGATGTGTGTGTGGAGGTAAACGTGGCACAGATTGTGTTGTAAAGAGCTTTGAGTATCTTGATTAGATAGAAAGGAGCTAGATAAGCACAGTCCATTTACCAATTGTTAAAAACATTGCCATAATCTTAAAAGTTGATGCTCAATAATCCAGATGAAAATCCAATAAAGTTAAATCAGGTCATCTGGACAGTTTCTTTTGTTGTTGTTGAAACGTTTCGTCCTTCATCCAAAGGACTTCATCAGTCTGAGGAGCCACAACAAACTCAGTCCCAAAAGCAACACGCTCATAGTGAACCAACCAGTTTGCTGGTGATAAGATGGTTTCTGGAGCCCACCCTCTCCCCTGTCGACTCCTCTGAGGCAACCATAGCCAAAGTGGTTCTGTGGCTATGGCTGCCTCAGAGGAGCAGGAGTACTGCTATAAAATCAGCAAAACTTTAGGCTGCTAACCACATATCAGAACATGCTGATGCATGCTCAATAATTCAGGTATAAAAATCTAAAAAAGTTAAGTCTGGTCCTCTGGACCATCAGGGTCCGTGTAACCTTCGTTCAATTGTTTTTTCATTGAATAACACCAGCGGACCAGACTTAACTTTTTTAGACACATATCAGAACATGTCTGTGCATCATGTACCACCTACACATGTGCTAATCAACATATGTGTTTCTAGTCTTGTCTCTTAATTACGTCTTTAAATTAACAACAAAATAAAGGAAGACACCTGTTGTCAGACATCCTGGTGAATTTCTGTCTCTGCACCATCGAGAGCATCCTGACCAGCTGCATCACAGTCTGGTATGGGAGCTGCTCTGCCTCAGACTGGAAGGCGCTGCAGAGGGTGGTGAAAGGCGCCCAACACATCACCGGAGCACCACTTCCTGCCATAGAGGACATCTCCAGGAAGCAGTGTCTGAAAAGGGCTGGGGAAATAATCAAGGACTCCAGCCACCCAGCACACAGACTCTTCACCCTCCTGCCCTCTTGGAGGCGCTATAGGAGCCTCTGGACTGAGAACACCTTGTACTGGAACAGCTTCTTCCCCAAAGCTAACACACTCCTGAACTATGCCTCCTGACATCTGAACAACAACAATGGTCTGTATTTTAATACACACAACAACACATGGACTGAAACACCACCACCTGCACTTTCATCTGTTAGCCCACTACTGTACATACTGCACACATAATATTCTACCTTCTTCTTCTTTAGGCTTTTCCATTTTCAGGGGTCGCCACAGCGAGTCATCCTCCTCCACCTCACTCTGTCCTCTGCGTCCTCTGTCCTCACTCCAACTACCTTCATGTCCTCTCTAACTGCATCCATATATCTCCTCTTTGGCCTCCTCTTTGTCTTTTTCCTGGCAGCTGCATTTCTAACATCCTTCTACCACTGTCCCTCCTCTGGACATGTCCAAACCATCTCAGTCTGGCCTCCCTAACTTTATCTCCCAGTTGTTCAACATGTGCTGTACCTCTGATGATCTCATTCCTGATCTTATCCATCCTTGTCACTCCTAAGGAGAACCTCAGCATCTTCATTTCTGCCACTTCCAGTTCTTTCTCCTGTCTTTTTGTCAATGACACTGTCTCCAGACCATACAACATAGCTGGTCTCACCACTGTCTTGTAAACTTTTCCTTTGACCTTTGCTGACACCTTTTTGTCACAAATCACTCCTGAAACTTTTCTCCATCCACTCCATCCTGCCTGGACTCTCTTTTTCACCTCTTTACCACATTCCCATTTTCCTGGACAGTGGACCCCAAGTACTTGAAGTCCTGCACCTTTGTGACCTCTGCTCCTTGTAGCCTCACTGTTCCACTGGCCTCCCTCTCATTCACACACATGTACTCTGTCTTACTATGGCTGACTTTCATTCCTCTTCTTTCAAGTGAATACCTCCACCTCTCCAAGTTCTCTTCCACCTGTTCCCTGTTCTCACCACAGATCACAATGTCATCTGCAAACATCATAGTCCATGGGGATTCCTACCTGACCTCATCTGTTAGTCGGTCCATCACCAGAGCAAACAAGAAGGGGCTCAGAGTCGATCCTTGATGCAATCCCACCTCCACCTTGAAGCTATCTGTCACTCCTACAGCACATGTCACCACTGTCCTGCTGTCCTCATACATCTCACCTCACTTGTTCGAACATTACCATTACCATCTTTAATAATCCTAACCTGTTGCACATCCTTTCCAGCCTGATCCCTCTGTCTTGCCAATCGGTACAAGTCCTTCTCGCCCTCTTTAGTGTCCAGTCTCCCATACAACTCATTGTACGCCCTCTGCTTTGCCTTAGCTACTTCCCTCTTTGCTCTATGTCCCATCTCCTTATATTCCTGTCTCCTCTCTTCAGTCCTCTCACTGTCATATTTCTTCTTGGCTAATCTCTTTCTTTGAATGGCGTCCTGCACTTCACTATTCCACCACCAGGTTTCCTTATCATCCATTCTCTGTCCAGATGACACACCAAGTACCTTCCTACCTGTCTCTCTAATTACTGTTGCTGTAGTAGCCCAGTCACTTGGAAGCTCTTTCTTACCACCCAGAGCCTTTAACAGCTCGTCTCTGAATTTCTCACAACATTCTTCCTTCTTTAGCTTCCACCATTTGGTCTTCTTCTCTGATTTTACTCTTTTTCTCTTCTTCACAACAACAGTCATTCTACACACAACCATCCGATGCTGTCTGGCCACGCTCTCCCCTGCCACAACCTTACAAGCCGTGTTTCCATCAAGGTTTCTTGATGCGCATTTTGAAGTATCGCATCAGAAAAGCTGAATGGAAACGGCACGATTCGAATTAACTTCCTCTAATTCGCAAAAAAGTTGATACGCTTGCTTGAGGTGGTTTTTGGGTCTTTCGAATCGTGCCGATGCGCAAAACAAGAGATGGAAACAGATTTGCCGACTCAGTTCTGCCGTAGCGAACATTTACGTCACGTGACTGTCTCCGGACAACATGTAACATCGCTAAAACTAGTTGGCATGACAGAATAAATACAACTCGCCCGATAGCAACACATACCTGAAATATTCTCTCCATTTTGCCGAGATGTGTGGTCGGGTCCTGTTTTCAACCGCTTCTTCCCGTTTACTGTAGACATGCGTAACGCTGACGTCTGACGTAATGCCGCTTTGCGTGGCCTGGTGGATGCGCTTCAAGCCAGTTGATGGAAACACTTCTGATTCGCATTAATTTTTTTTACATTTTTGCGAAATTTCAAAAATTCGCTCAAAATTCGAATTGAAAATAGATGGAAACACGGTTACAGTCTCCAATCTCCCTTAGCTTTCCTCTTTTACACAGAATGTAGTCGACCTGCGTACTCCTTCCTCCACTCTTATAGGTCACTCTATGTTCCTCCCTCTTTTGGAAATAGGTATTGACTATAGCCATTTCCATTCTCTTGGCAAAATCACCACCATCTGTCCTTCCTGGTTTCTTTCCTTGACACCAAACCTACCCATCACTTCCTCATCCCCTCTGTTTCCTTCACCAACATGTCCATTCAGGTCTGCTCCAATCACCACTCTTTCCTCCCTGGGAATACTCTCTATCACTTCATCCAAATCTTTCCAAAATGTATCTTTCTCCTCCCCATCACATCCAACCTGTGGAGCATAACCACTGACTATGTTTAGCATCAGACCTTCTACTTCTACCTTCAGGCACATCACCCTATCTGACACTCTCTTCACTTCTACTACATTCTTTGTCAACTCCTCCTTCAGGACCACCCCTACTCCATTTCTCTTATACTACCTACTGTCCATAAATATTTACATACTTGTATATATTTTTTTCCTCATTTAGTTTGTTTACCCCTTCATATTATAACCTGTTCATAGTCTGCACACTCATAACCTGTATACTGTATATTTATACTTACTATAGCATATTCAAAGCAACTTACTGTTTACTGTAATATACCGGTATATAACAATTTTTTATTTATTTATTTAATTTAATTAATTAATTAATTTATTTTTGCTAAGCACTTCTGGATGGATGCAAACTGCAGTTTGTTGCTTTGTACTTGTGACGTGTAATGACAATAAAGTTGAATTATATTCTATTCTATTACGTTAGATGTCCTTTTCTAATTATTATAGGTCTGTTAGTATTTATTGTACTGTTATGTGTCTGCACTGTGTTGTGTTGTTTTGCACGTTATGTTCTGTGTTGCACTGTGATCCTGGACGAATGCTGTTTCGTTTTATTATGGACTTATACGAAGTTGAAATGACAACAAAACCTCTCGGACTCTGAGATGGAGGGGGATGGCTCACTGCGGACACCACTGACAAGAGAACAGCCGATGGAAAAAGAAGAATCTAGAACTGATCAGTTTTTGGAGTAACTTTAAACCAAAGCCAAAAGACCAGCTTATACTGTAGTTTAGTTAATGCTGCTTTCAATGAGCTAACAATTGGTCTGGTAGTAGCTGAGAATCATCTTCAACAAGCAGTTTGAGCACAAACACGTCTTTGAGATTGTGCAAAAACGTCATTTCTGAGGTTTGACCAAAACTTCTGTAACTCCACCCACTTTTAACATAAGATGGTGTTAATTTGGCAAAAAGAAAAGTGATGGACAGTGTGTATTCCTTTAAAGATGGCTTGCTCTTTAATTTTAATCCTGATTTGGTATAGAGTCTGCTCTGAACTGTTCAATCATTGAGGATCAAAAATGATCAGAGGATCTTGAGTTTGGCACAAAAAAAAAATCCTTGAACTGATTAAAAAATTAAAATCCTTCAAATGAAAGAGGGAATTACTGAACACCATGAAACCCCTGCAGGAAGTTTACGCTCCTGTAACACACACCGGTTCATGTATGTAACATGTTCTGTCAGAGGCGTCAGCAGCGACTCAAAGGCTGATCCCAGAACAGCCTGATCTGCTCAGCGTTGTATATCAGCAGCTAAGTTTAGACTCTTTTGTGTCAGAGAGAAATCTGCAGAGATTTCCCAGGCTGCTGAAAGGTTGAACAGGAGGATTTCACACATTTAGACACACATCTGAGGTTTCATTACGACATTAATCAGACAGCTGAAAACTTTGGGAGCCAAGGAAACCAAACAAATACAAGAGATAAACTAGAGAAATTGCATTTTTTTGCTGAAAATGCAGAGTGAATAGTAAACGCTGAGTGATACTGCTCAAATCTGCGGAAGCTGAACCGAAGTTGTTAAAAGTAAAACAAGCGAAGCAACAGCTAAAACGAGAACACCATAAACTAAAGCCAAACTTTCCAAATCAGATGTAAATAAATAAATACATAAATAAAAATAGCAAAACAGTTGCTAAAGCTAAAATTAGTAAGAGAAATGCCAAAATAAGCAAAACTGTAGCTAAAATGTAAAATGATCAGAGGGTTGTTTTAAAATAAAAAAGAATGAATGAAAGCTAAACAATAAAATCAGCAAAACTTAAAATTAGCCAAACAGTAGCTAAAAGCAGCACTTTGGAAGCTTCAAGTTAAAAACATAAGAAGCAAAAGAACAAATATGCTCATGCAGATTTTAAGATAATATTTTTGAATGAACTGAACAGATGTAATGTTAATGTATTTCTATGAAGAATTGCAGTTTAAATAAAGTAAAATATTTAAAAAAGTATACAAGTTACACAAACCCAAAGTGTAGCATACTATTCTCAGTCCAGATGAATGTTGTGATATATGAATAGTTCAAATAGCACAAAGTATGTGCGGAATTTGGTTGATTGCTAAAATAAATGGAAGAAACACTGAACAGGAGAATGCTGAGTCAGCATTCACACAACAAAGAAACCTTCAGGTATTGTTGGTGTTCACGCCTGTAGAAGACGTGAATTGTCTGGTGTACGGTAGTTTGTGTTTCAGATAAAAGGATAAAGTGTGAAGTAAACACAACTCTGTGAATTATTCTGTCAGTCACTGAAACAAAGTTAATAAGCTCAATCCCATTTAGACCTTATTTGTTTAAGTAAATAAATACATATTCATCATTCAGTTTCAATTTAATTCAGTTTCCCTCGTCCAAATATTGTCTTATAAACCCTGGAAAACTGGTCTGAATCCAATTTTTAGCATATTCTAATGAGAATTTATTGAAGTCACTTGAAAAAAGAAACCTTGAGCCTAGCCTGGCCCTCGCCCTCCTGCACAGCTCCGCTCAATTCTCATTTCCCTTCACTGCACAGTCTGGGACTTCTCTCATCCACAAGGATTTCTCCGGTAGATTTTTGTTCGGACCAATCAGAGAACAGAAGGGGCAGAGTTTTTGGCCCCTAACCTATGCCCCCAACTGTCCCAGCGCAGCCAGCTCGCAGCCGCATATCAAAGTCAAAGTCAAAGTCAACTTTATTGTCAGATCTGCAATATGTACTGTACAGGACATACACAGGACCGAAATTGCGTTTCTCTCAGTCCCTCGGTGCAACAGTAAACATCTAAACATTGAAACACTGAAACATATAATAATAGACATAAGCATAAAATAGTAAAACTAACACTGTCCTGAGTTTTTGCATAGTGGTATAAGAGTATGAAAATTTACACCAACTCTAAAACTAAAACATTAAACATTTAATGAACATAATACTGTCCTGAGTTTTTGCATACTAGTATAAAAAAAGAGTATAAAAAGTATAACTAAAATAAACTAAAGGTTTCTAGCATTGACATTTGCAAAGTGGCAAAGCAGCGTATGAGTTAATGTACACAGTATATGTATGAGGTAGTAGTTGATGTTGTTATAGAGGCAAAAAGTGGCATATGCAGTAAGGCACATTGGGCATCCCTAAATAAGACCGGTCAGAGCACACTGTATATGTATCAGCAGTGGTGTAGATATTAGAGTAGTGTAAATGTAAACAGTAGTAATTAAATGTAAGCAGTAGTAATAAAAGTAAACAGTATTAATAAATGTAAACAGAGAATGTAAACAGTATTATGACTATAGGCAGTGATGTAATACAAACATTAGTGCAAGTATGAGAAGTAGTGCAAACTGTATGAGCACATGACCGAGAGTTTAGTGAATAACCCGTTTGATGACACAGAGTCCAGTGTTAAAATCTTTGTGTTGTGTGGTAATGTGTGAGAAAGTTTTAGTGTTAAGGCAGTTCAAATGGGAGGGGGGCAGAGCAGGCAGAGTGTTTAGCATCCTGACTGCCTGATGAACAGAGCTGTCTCTCAGTCTGCTGGTTCGAGCCTGGAGACTCCTCAGTCTCCTCCCTGATGGCAGCAGTCTGAAGCAGCTGTGTAGTGGGTGTGTGGGATCACCTGCCATGCAGTGGGCTTTCCGAGTGAGGCGGTTGCTGTGTAAGTCCTGCAGTGAGGAAGGAGGTGCCCACGATCTTCTCAGCTGCTCTCACAATGCGCTGGAGGCTCTTGCGGCAGGATGCAGTACATGCACCAAACCACACAGTGATGCAGCTGGTCAGGACACTTTCTATGGCACCTCTGTAGAAGGTGCTCATGATGGGGGTTGAAGCTCCAGCCCTTTTCAGCTTGCGGAGAAAGTAGAGACGCTGGTGAGCCTTCTTTGCCAGTGATGCAGTGTTCCTGCTCCAGGACAGGTCCTCTGAGACATGCACTCCCAGGAACTTGGTGCTGTCTACTCTCTCCACTGCGGTGCTGTTGATGGTCAGAGGGGCATGTTGGGCATCCCTCTTCCTGAAGTCCACAACAATCTCCTTTGTCTTCTCCACGTTGAGAGTGAGATTGTTGTGTCCGCACCACAAGGCCAGGCGGCTCACCTCGTTCCTGTAGTCCGTCTCATCGTTGTTGCTGATGAGACCCACCACTGTTGTGTCGTCCGCAAACTTGATGAAGTGGTTGGAGCTGTACGATGGTGTGCAGTCGTGTGTTAGCAGGGTGAATAGAAGGGGGCTCAGCACACATCCTTGTGGGGCCCCTGTGTTCAATGTGATGGTGCTAGATGTGTTACTCCCGACCCGCACTGTCTGTGGTCTCCCGGTCAGGAAGTCTAGCAGCCAGTTACACATTGAGGTGTTCAGCCCCAGACTGTCCAGTTTAAGGATGAGCTGTTGGGGGATGATGGTGTTGAATGCCGAGCTGAAGTCGATGAACAGCATTCTAACATAGGAGTCCTTCGTGTCCAGATGTGTGAGAGCTGTGTGAAGGGCAGAGGAGATGGCATCGTCGGTTGAGCGATTAGGTCGGTATGCAAATTGGAAGGGATCCAGGGAGGCAGGGAGGACAGATGTGATGCTTTTCATGACTAGCCGTTCAAAGCACTTCATCAGGATGGGGGTGAGTGCTACTGGGCGATAGTCATTGAGGCATGCGGGCGTTGCCTTCTTTGGGACAGGGATGATGGTGGTGGCTTTGAAACAGGTGGGGACGATGGCCTGGCTCAGTGAGATGTTAAAGATGTCCGTGAAGACCGCTGCGAGTTCCCCTGCACAGTCCTTCAGCACACGACCAGGTATGTTGTCAGGACCAGAGGCCTTCCGGGCGTTAATCTTGATGAATGATCGCCTTACGCTGTCTGAGGACAGCGTCAGCACCTGGCCATCAGGAGAGGGGGGGAGTTTATGTGCTGGTGTGCTGTTACTTGCCTCGAACCGAGCAAAGAACTCATTCAGTTCATTCAGCGCAGAGGCTGAGCTGTCACAGGTCTGGGGGGATGGTTTGTAGTTTGTGATGGTCTGTATTCCCTGCCACAGACTGCGTGTATCCCTGCTGTCCTTGAAACGGTGAGCTATTTTCCCGGAATACTGCCTCTTTGCCTTTCTGATGCCCCAGTCCAGGTTGTTTCTGGCTGCCCTCAGGCCCACCTGATCTCCCGCTTTGAAGGCAGCATTCCTGGCTTTCAGGAGTCTGTATGTTCTCATTCAAAGCGATGCAGGAGTCCTGCATCGAGGACTGTTGTATAAATGACACAAATGTATTAATTTCCCCTTCTTAATCCCTTATCTGGAGTTTTCTTTTGTTTTTTTGGCCAAAAGTCAAGTGTTCGCTCCCTCCTCCTCCTCCTTCTCCTCCTCTCCCTCCGCTGAACAAGGAAATGCCCCCACCTGTCCCAGCGCGCAGCCAGCTCGCAGCCGCATGTTCTCATTCAAAGCGATGCAGGACTGTTTTATATGTGACACAAATTTATTAATTTCCCCTTCTTAATCCCTTATCTGGAGTTTTCTTTTGTTTTTTTCCCAAAAGTCAAGTGTTCGCTCCCTCCTCCCTCCTCCTCCTCCTCCTCTCCCTCCGCTGAACAAGGAAACGTCTCAGGTTGTCACGAGAGAATTAAAGTCAGGTTTTAAGTTGCTGCCCGAGTCCCATCAGATTTCCTGGTCTTCTGGTGTGTTGGACCAGCGCTCCATGGTTTTATTTTATTTTATTAGGACGTTTTATTATCATATAAACACAGAATATACAACGGAGCGAGAGAAAATTCAGCAGGAGGTGGAGCTGAAGTCAAGTTTAGCAGACCACGGGGGAGCAGCCATCAGTAGAGCCCACGCCTCCAGCAAGAATTGCTGGGTTGCAATCACGTGACCCGGAAGTGGCGCAAAATTCAGATGGGGGACAGGAAGTGATTTTCCCCAGTTCAAAACACAGCAGAATGGATTACAGCAAGTATGCCAATGCCCTAAATAGACTGGCGAGGACGAGTTTTGGGTTAACCATTTAGGATCAAAAGAAGCTTTAAATGGTTGTCGACTTGTTTCTGCCCAGGTGAGTAGTGAGATGTATTATTTATTTAGTAATTAGCCTATGCTAACTACGCTATCGCTAATGCTAACAACAAGTTTAGTTAGCCCCCTGTTATTTCTATGTGCGTGGATCTACTTACAAATAATATATTTAGCTTCTGTAAAGCCAAATTCGTGCTGGAGTTGTATGTGTTAACGTTGAGTCATATGCATTTCTACACTGTAGGTCAACCATTCTCAGAGATCTACAGTAACTCCATTAAAAACATGGTTTGTGGCTAGACAAAGTGGGGAAGTAGTCACAGCCCACTGTGACTGTATGGCTGGGTAAGTTATATTTATTTGTATTTAGCTTTTATTGTTTTGTTTTGCTATTAGCATGAATGTCCCACTACTTAAAAATTATATTTTCTATCCAGGACTCATCTCAGTGGGGATTTAATGGCTAAATACTAGTAGGCCTACTGTTATTCATTTTCTTGCATATTTTTTCAGACTGTCAGAATCTTGCTCCCATGCAGGAGCAGTTCTTTTTGCAACAGAAGCTGTCACGGTTTTACTCAGGGAGCATGAAAACCCAGTGGTGCAGACGGAAATGCAGGAGGCAGGCGGTTGTAAAAGTAATACTTTTAATAACACAAATAAACTAGGCTGTCGTGGCAGCAATACTCACAGGAGAGGAGCTGTGGCGAGAGACATGAGGGTTTACCAGATTACACCAGACTATGCACCGACAATGAAATGAGACACAGACAGGGCTTATATACACACAACTATGACGAGACATGATCACAGACACCTGGGGACAATCAACGGAGACACTCAACTAGGGACACAGAGCAGGACCGGAAAACTAACCTAAAACACGAAAGTTAACTGGTAAAACTAAGAGTGAAAACATGAGACTAAACTGGAAGGGAAACTAATAAACTAACTGACTACAGGATGACAACTAAGAGTGAATAAACATGAGACTAAACTGGAAACCTTAAAACTAACTGACTAACAGAGGGGGACGAAGGGAGCCAATCCTGACAGTACCCCCCCCTCAAAGACGCCCCCTGGCGTCCCCGAAGAACACCCCCAAAAAACAAGGCGGGTAGAGGGAGGCACCGCAGGAACGACGGGCACGAAAAAACACAAAGACAGGGGACATAACCCTAAGACACAGAACACAAGACACAGAACGCAAAAACGTCCAGGCGGGCAACGGCCCGTCCACCAGGTAGGTCAGGCGGTCGGCCAGGGCATCGCCCCGCAGGCAGGAGCCGGTCAGGCGGACGGCCGGGATGTCGCCCCCCAGGACAGAGCCGGTCAGGCGGTCGGCCGGGACGTCGCCCCCCAGGACAGAGCCGGTCAGGCGGTCGGCCGGGACGTCGCCCCTCAGGACAGAGCCGGTCAGGCGGTCGGCCGGGACGCCGCCCCTCAGGTAGGAGTTGGTCGGGCGGGCGGCCAGTCAGGCGGGCAGCAGGAAGGCAGCCCATCACCAGGAGCCTCCGTCGGTGACGAGGCCACAGGAAAGTCGAAGATGAGGGTAGGACCCCCCAGGGTCCACCCAAAACAGGAGCATCCTCATGCGGCGTTGTGACGCCCAGCCACAAGACGTCAATGGGCGTAGAGACGGGAGACGAGACGTCGTGGGAACCATCAAGTGTCAAGAGATCGTGGGAACCATCGAGCGTCGAGACGTCGGCAGGTGTAGAGACATCGGGCGTTGACGCGTCCCGAACGACCATTGGCACGGGGACGTCGTCGGGGACGTCTGGCAAAGAGACGGAGACGAGAGTCGAGGGGTCATCAAGCGTCAAGACCATGAACCTCGAGACGATGTCATCGAGTAACGAGGCGTCTGTGGCGTTGGGACCCTCTGGAGACATCGAGAGACCCTCTGGAGACGAGACCTCATGGGAGGTGACCACCAAGCCTCCCTCGGCACAGGTAACTGACGGGGATCCCTCCTGGGACCCCTCGGCACAGGGAACTGGAGGGGGTCCCTCCTGGGACCCCTCGGCACAAGGAACTGGAGGGGGTCTCTCCTGGGACCCCTCGGCACAAGGAACTGGAGGGGGTCTCTCCTGGGACCCCTCGGCACAAGGAACTGGAGGGGGTCTCTCCTGGGACCCCTCGGCACAAGGAACTGGAGGGGGTCTCTCCTGGGACCCCTCGGCACAAGGAACTGGAGGGGGTCTCTCCTGAGACCCCTCGGCACAAGGAACTGGAGGGGGTCTCTCCTGAGACCCCTCGGCACAAGGAACTGGAGGGGGTCCCTCCTGGGACCCCTCGGCACAAGGAACTGGAGGGGGTCTCTCCTGAGACCCCTCGGCACAAGGAACTGGAGGGGGTCCCTCCTGGGACCCCTCGGCACAAGGAACTGGAGGGGGTCCCTCCTGGGACCCCTCGGGACCCTCCGAAGACGTGGACCCCTCGGGACCCTCCGAAGACGTGGACCCCTCGGGACCCTCCGAAGACGTGGACCCCTCGGGACCCTCCGAAGACGTGGACCCCTCGGGACCCTCCGAAGACGTCGAGGCGTCGGCGGCGCTGGGACCCTCAGGAGACGTCGAGGCGTCGGCGGCGCTGGGACCCTCAGGAGACGTCGAGGCGTCGGCGGCGCTGGGACCCTCAGGAGACGTCGAGGCGTCGGCGGCGCTGGGACCCTCAAGAGACGTAGAGGCGTCGGCGGCGCTGGGACCCTCAAGAGACGTAGAGGCGTCGGCGGCGCTGGGACCCTCAAGAGACGTAGAGGCGTCGGCGGCGCTGGGACCCTCAAGAGACGTAGAGGCGTCGGCGGCGCTGGGACCCTCAAGAGACGTAGAGGCGTCGGCGGCGCTGGGACCCTCCGGAGACGTAGAGGCGTCGGCGGCGCTGGGACCCTCCGGAGACGTAGAGGCGTCGGCGGCGCTGGGACCCTCCGGAGACGTAGAGGCGTCGGCGGCGCTGGGACCCTCCGGAGACGTAGAGGCGTCGGCGGCGCTGGGACCCTCCGGAGACGTAGAGGCGTCGGCGGCGCTGGGACCCTCCGGAGACGTAGAGGCGTCGGCGGCGCTGGGACCCTCCGGAGACGTAGAGGCGTCGGCGGCGCTGGGACCCTCCGGAGACGTAGAGGCGTCGGCGGCGCTGGGACCCTCCGGAGACGTAGAGGCGTCGGCGGCGCTGGGACCCTCCGGAGACGTAGAGGCGTCGGCGGCGCTGGGACCCTCCGGAGACGTAGAGGCGTCGGCGGCGCTGGGACCCTCCGGAGACGTAGAGGCGTCGGCGGCGCTGGGACCCTCCGGAGACGTAGAGGCGTCGCAGGCGCCGGGACCCTCCGGAGACGTAGAGGCGTCGCAGGCACTGGGACCCTCTGCAGGCGTAGAGGCGTCGGGACCCTCTGCAGGCGTAGAGGCGTCGGGACCCTCTGCAGGCGTAGAGGCGTCGGGACCCTCTGCAGGCGTAGAGGCGTCGGGACCCTCTGCAGGCGTAGAGGCGTCGGGACCCTCTGCAGGCGTAGAGGCGTCGGGACC
>JBBPBX010034145.1:9089-32818 GCA_038048925.1 Garcialebias charrua
TTTGTATATAAAATAAGCAAGGTACTACTTGTACTATTATTCCTACTTCGTGGTTTTTCACTTATCGCTGGGCTTCAGGGTATGTGTCCCTCACGATAAACGAGGGACTACTGTATTTTTGTTTGCCAAAATTATTTAAGGCTCATTTAAAAATAACTTAAACATATGTATATATGTATACAGGAAACCCCCGACTTACGGCGCCCCGACCTACGGCAACCCGGACCTACGAACGAGCCACTTTGAAAGAATGCCATCGAGATACGGCAAAAAAAGGGACTTACAAACAAACCAAGTTAAAAATATGTAATTGAGCTACGGCATACTAGATGCGAGACCTACGAACGAGCCCCATTAGAAGTATGTAATCGAGCTAGGGCATAACTGCGTCATTACGGCAAGCGGCAAGGTGGGGGAGGGGATTGCCTTGGCTGTTGTATGTTGGGCATGACATTGCGCATGACAGTGGAAAACTACCGCCAGCGAGAGTGGGGGCTGGGCTCCCGGCTGATGTAAACACAGCCGCAGTGTACCTCGCTGCGGAGGGATACGTACAGGTAAAATGGTACTATTTAAAGGGCTGCGGCCATTTTGTCCCTCATGGGTTAGTTACGGCGATTGATGAGAAGAGACATACGAACAGCGAACGAACGAACAACGAACGAACAGGTACTAAATTTAGAATTTTTAGACGAAAGCGAACGTTAGCAAGTTAGCATTCATTTGTCAACGTTAGCATTAATTTGCTCGTTAGCTCCTAAGAAATCTATTAGCATTAGTAGCACATTAGCACATACGATAATTTTTAGAAATGGCTCAGAAGAGAACAGGAAAGTCCGCGGACACGGCCGAGACTAAGAAACCTCGTAAAACAATTATGCTGGAGACGAAGGCTGAAATTATAAAAATGTCAGATCGGAGCATGACACCAACTGTGATTGGAGACAAGCTAGGGTTAGCCAGGTCGACTATGGGGACGATCGTTATGGACAGAGAGCACATTTTACAGCACGTGCGTGATTCGGCTCCCATGAAGTCGACGATAATTACGAAGCAGAGGACGGGTAAGATTGTGGAAATAGAACGTTTGCTGGTGCTATGGCTGGAGGACAATACACAACGGCGTGTGCCCATTAGCATGTCTGTAATTTGTGAGAAGGTGAGGAGGATTTATCCTCGGCTGCAAGAAGTAGCGAGGAGTGGGGGAGGTGCAGGGGGGCAGGGGGTGCACAGAGCGATTCTGGAGAAGGGACGTCTTCCCAGAGCGATCCTGGAGAAGGGACGTCTTCCCAGAGCGCAGGAGAAGGGACGTCAGGTAGCACGTCGGGGGGGGGGGGAGGGGGGCACTGGATCAGAGCAGTTCAACGCCTCCAAAGGTTGGTTTGCTCGCTTCAAAGAGCGAAACAACTTTCACAACATCAAAATACAGGGTGAGCATTTAATTTCTCATTTTTATTTTTTAATAGGTAGTCCACGACTTACGATTTCACGACTTACTTTTTTTTTCATTTTTCCTTTTATTACAGTGTTACAGCAGCTTAACCGTGTCATGTTTGTGTGCATTTAAACAGGTGAGGTCGCCGGTGCTGACCACGAGGTAGCTGAGGCCTTCCCTGAAACACTGGCTGCAATCATTAGGGACGGCGGGTACACTGCCCAGCAAGTGTTCAACGTCGATGAGACAGGGCTGTTCTGGAAGCGTTTGCCAGACAGGACCTACATCAGCAAGGCCGAACGAACCGCACCGGGCCACAAGGTCGGTAAGAGCATTTGACCTTGCTGGTGGGGGGCAATGCTTCGGGTGATTGCAAACTCAAGCCGTTGTTGGTGTACCAATTTGAAAGCCCCAGAGCCTTAAAAAATGTTGATAAAAAACACTTGCCAGTCTATTGGACCTCAAATAAAAAGGCGTGGTAACGCTGGCTGTGTTTACAAATTGGTTCACCAACAACTTTGTGCCAGATGTCCGGCATTTTTGCAACCTCAAAAAGATTCCCTTTAAAGTCCTGCTGGTGTTGGACAACGCTCCAGGACACCCCCCTGATCTCACCGACTTGCACCCTAATGTGAAGGTGGTGTACCTGCCGTCAAACACCACATCCCTGATCCAGCCAATGGACCAGGGGGTGATTAGTACGTTTAAGGCGTAATACCTTCAGAGGGTCATCTGTGCCGCTTTGGAGGCAACAGAGAACTCTGATGGTACAGTCACACCAAGCAGCGTTTTGAACCTCCAAAAAGCTCCTCACGCACGCAAGTGGACGCGCTACCCAGTGTTGTCCAAACTGTAGTGTTGCGGCGGCTTCGTGGCTGTGGCGGCGGGGTGTGGGAGGAGCTTACCGGTATACAGAGTCCTGCGCACAGAGTCACTGCACTCCGCCAGGCGAGGAGCCTTTTATTTCCGTCTCTGTCGAGCAGACTTGACTGGTCGTGAAGGAATTGTCGCGAACACACAGCTACAATGAGTTTCTCTTCCATAGTCCACGAGCTCGCGGGTCTTTTCTTTTTTTTTCCGACAAACAATACGTCACATAGTGCGCGCGCACCCTCGTTTCCGCGTCACATAGGGACTCTCCCACTGCCCCCTCTCTTCTCCCCCCGACTCTCCCTGATTGGTTGACACACCAACCAATCAGGTGGAGTTGAGCGGCGTTTGAAAGTTTGAACCGCGAAATCTTCAGCATGGTGAAGGCTCGGTTTGGAGGTGGAAGCCGGTTCACGTGCACGAAAAAACGCTTCTCAGCACGCTCAACACGCACGCGACCTGACGCCAGACGCCAGGAGGTGCCTGGAAGCGCGTCCACCATTGACTTTACATGTAAACTGGACGCTTTGGAGGTAAAAACGCTGCTTGGTGTGACTGTACCATAAGACTCTCACCCTCAAAGAGTTTTGGAGATAGTACAATGTCCACGATGCTGTGCTGAACATTGGCAACTCCTGGGATTGTGTTACTCAAAATAACCTGTGCGGAGTGTGGAAGAAGCTCTGTCCAGAGCTGGTTCAGGAGGTACACGATTCCCAGCAGGTGGACCGTGTAATTGAGGACGTTGTGAGGATGGGCAGGTCACTGCATCTTGACATGGACCAGGATGATGTCCAACAGCTGCTGGGTGCAGCAGGACAGGAGCTGTCCCCGGACGACCTGATGCAGCTGGACAAGCACGTCCTGGATCAGGAAGAGGAGCAGGCCACCATCATCCCTCCACCCAAGACCTTCACCAGGCAGGAGATGGTGAAGGGCTTTAAAGAGCTCCACAGCTTCCTGGCAATGATGGAGGCGTAGGACCCCAATGGGGAGAGGTTCTCCAGGGTCTCTCGGGCTGTCCATAATGCCGTTGCGTGTTACCAGCAGATCCTGGAGGACAAAAAGCAGGAGCAAGTACAGAGCAGCATGCTGCGATTTGTGACAAAGGTCCTAGCACCGCCTCCAGGATCTGCTGGTGCACCAGTCCTCCTGTAGCAAGCCAGGAGGAGGCCATGGATAGCCCACCCTCTCCCCAGTAAAAGACGCACCTCCCCCCTCATTCCCTCCCTCCAGGTACATTACTGTACAAGTAGTCCCCGACTTACGAGCGAGTTCCGTCCCTAGGGGGCGCTCGTATGTCAAAAATTCGTAAGTAGGATCACATAGTAAAAAAAAAAAATAATATTTTTTTTTTTTACTTTTTTTTTTAATAAATGAATACATGTACAGTACTGGACAGTCACCAAGCACTTAGCCTATCCTAACACAGTTTTTAAAGATGAAGGAATAAGTTGAATTGTCTCCCTTTCACATAAAGGGAGCAAGCTCCCTATGGAGCCTGCAGGGAGGAGGGAGACAATTCAACTGACTCCTTCATCTTTAAAAACTGTGTTAGGATAGGCTAAGTGCTTGGTGACTGTACAGTACTGTACATTTATCTATTTATTAAAAATATACAGTATATACAGTATTTTTATTTTTTATTGTTTTTTATTTATAAATAGATAAATGTACAGTACTGTACAGTCACCAAGCACTTAGCCTATCCTAACACAGTTTTTAAAGATGAAGGAGTCAGTTGAATTGTCTCCCTCCTCCCTGCAGGCTCCATAGGGAGCTTGCTCCCTTTATGTGAAAGGGAGACAATTCAACTTATTCCTTCATCTTTAAAAACTGTGTTAGGATAGGCTAAGTGCTTGGTGACTGTCCAGTACTGTACATGTATTCATTTATAAAAAAAAAAAAGTTAAAAAATATAAAAAATATTTTTTTATTTTTTTTATGAGATGCATGCTCTTAGAATATGCTCTTGGAATATTTGAGGGTGAGAAAATGCCTGAAGAATGGAGAAGAAGTGTGCTGGTTCCCATTTTTAAGAACAAGGGTGATGTACAAAGTTGTAGCAACTACAGGGGAATTAAGTTGATGAGCCACACAATGAAGATCTGGGAGAGAGTTGTGGAAGCAAGACTTAGACAAGATGTGACTATCTGTGAGCAGCAGTATGGTTTCATGCCAAGAAAGAGCACCACAGATGCCATCTTTGCTTTGAGGATGTTGATAGAGAAGTACAGAGAGGGTCAGAAAGAACTCCATTGTGTGTTTGTGGATTTAGAAAAAGCATATGACAGGGTACCAAGAGAAGAGGTGTGGTATTGCATGAGGAAATCTGGAGTGGCAGAAAAGTATGTTAGACTGGTACAGGACATGTATGAGGACAGCAGGACAGTGGTGAGATGTGCTGTGGGAGTGACAGATAGCTTCAAGGTGGCGGTGGGATTGCATCAAGGATCGGCTCTGAGCCCCTTCTTGTTTGCTCTGGTGATGGACCGACTAACAGATGAGGTCAGGCAGGAATCCCCATGGACTATGATGTTTGCAGATGACATTGTGATCTGTGGTGAGAACAGGGAACAGGTGGAAGAGAACTTGGAGAGGTGGAGGTATGCTCTTGAAAGAAGAGGAATGAAAGTCAGTCGTAGTAAGACAGAGTACATGTGTGTGAATGAGAGGGAGGCCAGTGGAACAGTGAGGCTACAAGGAGCAGAGGTCACAAAGGTGCAGGACTTCAAGTACTTGGGGTCCACTGTCCAGGAAAATGGGGAATGTGGTAAAGAGGTGAAAAAGAGAGTCCAGGCAGGATGGAGCGGATGGAGAAAAGTTTCAGGAGTGATTTGTGACAAAAAGGTGTCAGCAAAGGTCAAAGGAAAAGTTTACAAGACAGTGGTGAGACCAGCTATGTTGTATGGTCTGGAGACAGTGGCATTGACAAAAAGACAGGAGAAAGAACTGGAAGTGGCAGAAATGAAGATGCTGAGGTTCTCCTTAGGAGTGACAAGGATGGATAAGATCAGGAATGAGATCATCAGAGGTACAGCACATGTTAAACAACTGGGAGATAAAGTTAGGGAGGCCAGACTGAGATGGTTTGGACATGTCCAGAGGAGGGACAGTGGGTTATATTGGTAGAAGGATGTTAGAAATGCAGCTGCCAGGAAAAAGACAAAGAGGGAGACCAAAGAGGAGATATATGGATGCAGTTAGGGAGGACGTGGAGGTGGTTGGAGTGAGGACAGAGGATGCAGAGGACAGAGTGAGGTGGAGGAGGATGACTCGCTGTGGCGACCCCTGAAAAGGGAAAAGCCGAAAGAAGAAGAATAAGAAGAAGATGCTCTTAAGTCCGGGACCTCGTAAGTCAGAGTGCTCGTAAGTCGGGGACTACCTGTAATGAATTGTTAGTTTTCTTTTTCTGAGTTGTGTCATGTTACACACATTAATTTCATCTGTTAATCAATTTGTATCTGCTTATGTTCACAGCCTGCTGCTCCTCCTTCTCCCCCTCCTCTCCACCACCTCCACCATCCCATCACTGACCTGCCCACCTTCACAGCCTGCTGCTCCTCCTTCTCCCCCTCCTCTCCACCACCTCCACCATCCCATCACTGACCTGCCCACCTTCACATACCAGCACAGCATCGTCGGAAAGGTACAGCAAAGACATGTGAATTTTTTTTTACTTTCTTTTTTGTTTTATGTTACATCTACTGTAATCATCACCTCTCTCTCGACAGCCTCCAAAGCGTCACACCCCCCTGGTCCATCCACGCATGTGCACCACACCACACAGGTAAGGAGAAGTTGCTCTTGTCTGTGTTTTCATTTTTGCAGATGTTGACATCTGTGTGTGGGTTTCAACAGAACCAACCTACTGCTCTGCCTCATGGACCAGCCTACTGTACCTCCTCCATCTCCACAAATGCACCACACCACACAGGTAAGGAGAAGTTGTTCTTATGTGTGTTTTCATTTCTGCAGATGTTGACGTCTGTGTGTGTGTGTTTCAACAGAACCACCTGTTGCTCTACCTCATGGACCAGCCTCCAGTACCTCCACCTGCTGCTTTGCCTCATGGACCAGCCTCCGGTACCTCCACCTGCTGCTCTGCCTCATGGACCAGCCTCCGATACGTCCACCTGCTGCTTTGCCTCATGGACCAGCCTCTGGTACCTCCACCTGCTGCTCTGCCTCATGGACCAGCCTCCTACACCTCCTCCAACTCCACAAATGCACCACACAGGTAAGGAGAAGTTGTTCTCGTCTCTGTTTTCTTATCTGCAGATGTTGACGTCTGTGTATGGGTTTCAACAGAACCACCTGCAGCTCTACCTCATGGACCAGCCTCCGGTACCTCCTCCAGCTCCACAAATGCACTTCACAGGTAAGGAGAATTTGTTCTTGTCTGTGTTTTCTTATCTGCAGATGTTGACGTCTGTGTATGGGTTTCAACAGAACCACCTGCTGCTCTACCTCATGGACCAGCCTTCGGTACCTCCTCCAGCTCCACAAATGCACCACACAGGTAAGGAGAAGTTGTTCTTGTCTATGTTTTCTTATCTGCAGATGTTGACATCTGTGTGTGGGTTTCAACAGAACCACCTGCTGCTCTGTCTCATGGACCAGCCTCCGGTACCTCTTCCAGCTCCACAAATGCACCACACAGGTAAGGAGAAGTTGTTCTTGTCTGTGTTTTCTTATCTGCAGATGTTGACGTCTATGTGTGGGTTCCTACAGAACTACCTGCTGCTTTGCCTCATGGACCAACCTCCGGTACCTCCACCTTGTTCTTGTCTGTGTTTTCTTATCTGCAGATGTTGACGTCTGTGTGTGGGTTTCAACAGAACCACCTGCTGCTCTTGCCTCTGTCGTCCTGCCTCCTGCCTGCTACCCTAGCTTGTCTCCAGTGTCACCTGTTTGTGAACATCAGCAGTGAGTAGAACTTGTTCTCTGTCTTTTTTTCCATGTTTTCGTTGAAGGCAATTTTCCAACTGTAACTGCACATGTTCATGTTTGTTTTAATTTTCACACAGATCACCTCGTGCACATTCCTCATGAATGGATGTCTGTCCTGCCTGCCTCTAATGTCCTGGACGTCTGTCCTGCCTGCCTCTGGTGTCCTGTCTGCTGCCCTAGCTTGTCTCCAGTGTCACCTGTTTGTGAACATCAGCAGTGAGTAGAACTTGTTCTCTGTCTGTTTTTCATGTTTTCTTTGCAGGTCATTGTCCAGTTGTAACTGCACATTTTCATGTTTGTGTTAATTTTTACACCGATCACCTTGTGCACTTTCCTCATGGATGGACGTCTGTCCTGCCTGCCTCTGTCATCCTGGACGTCTGTCCTGCCTGCCTCTGTTGTCCTGGACGTCTGTCCTGCCTGCTTCTGTCGTCCTGCCTGCTGCCCTAGCTTGTCTCTAGTGTCACCTGTTTGTGAACATCAGCAGTGAGTAGAACTTGTTCTCTGTCTGTTTTCCATGTTTTCTTTGCAGGTCATTGTCCAGCTGTAACTGCACATTTTCATGTTTGTGTTCATTTTTACACAGATCACATTGTGCACATTCCTCATGAATGGACGTCTGTCCTGCCTGCCTCTGGTGTCCTGCATGCTACCTCCATCCATCACCTTTGTGTCAACACCTTCTGCCTCAATGACTGCTGCAAAAAAAAAAAACCCTGATCTGATGCACAGACCTGCTCACATCAGGACCATACACCTGAACTCACACTTGCCTGAACTCACACCTGGCCTAAAATGCTCCCAACATTCATTGTTGAGCAATGGCTAAGCAGTTCCATCAGATCCAGGTTTGAACTTGAGAAAAACATCATACAGACTGTCTACCAACACTTCAATCAAAGTAAGGGAATTTTGTTTCCTTTTTCTGCTGCTTCTAGCTTTTTTAGAGTTCATGGACTTGTTTTTCATGCACATGGACTGCACATCAAGGCACTGGTTTCACATACATGATGGTTGCAACATGTTTCTGATGGATGTGATTTGGTGCTGATTCACGTCAATAGCTGTTGCTGATGATGGATGGATGGATGTGATTTGCTACTGATTTGGTGCTGATTCATGTCAATAGCTGCTGCTGATGATGGATGGATGCATGGGAATTGCTGCTGATTTGCTGCTGTTTGATGTCAATAGCTGTTGCTCTTTGAGAAGTGTTCATGGTTCATGGTTGACATCATTTGCTGATGATGGATGGATATGAATTGCTGCTGATTTGGTGCTGATTGATGTCAATAGCTATTGCTACTGCTGATGGATGGATGGGAATTTCTGCTGATTTGCTGCTGTTTGATGTCAATAGCTGCTGCTCTTTGAGAAGTGTTCATGGTTCATTGTTGACATCATTTGCTGATGATGGATGGATGTGAATTGCTGCTGATTTGATGCTGTTTGATGTCAATAGCTACTGCTCTTTTCAGAAGTGTTCATGGTTGACATCATTTGCTGATTATGGATGAGGACAGTTTAGGAAGAGGTTTATATTTTGTATGCTTTTTCTGTGCTGAAAAATACATTACGTACTATACCTTTTAAAAGTTCCTGGACTGGACTGTACACTATGGCACTTTGTTTTCATACATCTGGTTCCACAAAGTAGTTTTTTAAATTACAGTATTGAATGTGCTGTGCTGAATAGCAATGTTTAACATTACTGTACACTATTGTACATGTTGTACAGTTACTGTGTGTGTTGATGGATGAATGTATGGTGTAATGTGTTAGATAAGTGTTTGTAAATAAAGTTCTATGCATGTTTATGGCCCAGTATGTCCGCTTGTTCAGTCTCATGCCGATAAATGTGTGTGCGGCGCTCCGTTAGCATTATGTCCGCGACTTACGGCAAAAATCCGGGCCTACGAATGAGATGTTATTTTCACCACCGACCTATGGCAGAATCGAGCTGCGAACGTTCCTTAGGTCCGGAACTTGTTTGTAAGTCGGGGGTTCCCTGTGTAATATATATATATATATATATATATATATATATATATATATATATATATATATATATATATATATATATATATATATATATATATATATATATATATATATATATATATATATATATATATATATATATATATATATATTATATATATATATATATATATATATATATATATATATATATATATATATATATATATATATATATATATATATATATATATATATATATATATATATATATATATATATATATATATATATATATATATATATATATATATATATATATATATATATATATATATATATATATATATATATATATATATATATATATATATATATATATATATATATATATATATATCTTCTTCCGGCACTCGGCAAGGCAGGTCGCATATCTTTCTGCTCTTCCCTCCCTAAGTTTTTCCTACTCCCTGCTTGCTTTTCGTCTCGTCTGCGACCCTTCAGCGCTCACTCGAACCAATATGGAATTAATCAATTGGGCTGTTTCTTCAATGGATAAGATTTTTTCCACGAAGCGGACCGTGTCAGGAGAAGCTGTCTGTCCCTCCGACACACACGCGGCTGGATACGTGCTGGACTCGTGGGGTCAGTGGCAGCCCATGTGTCTGTCCGTTCTGAGTGTCGAAGACGTGGAGGATTTGTGGATTATTGGATTATTGGTAGCAACTGCTCTGTTTTTTGGCGTAACCGGAGTTGTTTGTTATCGGAAGCTGAGGGAGGCTTCGGCGGCTATCAGAGCGCTGTCGGGACTGCCTGATCAGCAAAATTCTCTGAACCGGGTCGTGGGCTCCTCATCCCAGCTGCTGTATGAGCTCAATCGCACGATTGGTGCAGTGGTGGACCACCGTGCACCTGCTGTCCGTTTTGGGACTTGTTTGCAGCCACCCAGGATCGATCAAGGGACAGGTGGAAGCTCATGAAAGCGGGGCAGAGCAGAACCACATATTTGGATTTCTTTCGGCCATGAAACAGCACCCACAGACTTGGAGGCGGCAGTGGAAAAGAACACTGTGGTCTATTTGGATAACAAACGAAACATTATCTGGCTTCTGCACATGTCCTTGACAAGCGGGCTGTGGGAATCCATTCTCCTAGAGTGAGGAGTTGAAGAGCCCCCCCCCCTCCCCCTCCCCAGAGATTTCTGTGAGGCTTCGGATAACACCCAGCTGCACACCTGCTGAACTTTGTGTTTGTCTGAAATTAATCATGGACACAATCTCCTTGCCTGCCGTATTTCCTTTGTTATTGTACCTAAATGTGCTCTGATATGGTTTTTACTGAATCACGCGGTGTCTTGAAGACAAAATGTGATTCATCTTTTTTTAATATCAATGCTGTGAATCCCAGTGTTTCTGCCTGTTTTTCCTGCTTTTGACCTTCATCTGGAGACAGATTGGGCCTGGCCGCGCTAAGAGCATATCAATGTGTTGAATAAACATGTCGTGTGTTGATAAAACATATCGTGTGTTGATAAAACATGTAATATGCTTTGTTTTGCTGCAGCTTTTGCACTCATTTCTCTTCTGGATGCCTGCAATACATACTTACGTTGTAATCGGTGGAAATTGATGCAATGTTAATAAAACTCCTTGATTCCTTGATTCCTTGATTCCTTGATATATATATATATATATATATATATATATATATATATATATGTATATATATATTTATAAGTATATATATATATTATATATATATACAGGTAGTCCCCGGCTTACGAGCGAGTTCAGTTACAACGAGGCGCTCGTAAAATGGAAATCTCGTAATTTGGAACGGCCGCCACGTGTCTCGTAAGTCCGGAATTTCGCTCGTAAGTTGGACAGTGGCGGTTCTACACACGGTCCCGCGCGGGCCCATGCCCTTGTATGATGGACCATGGCCCGCCCTGTGGCCCGTGCTCCGAGCAGAAGCGGAACCAATGCTCATGGCACATACCGATACCCATAGATATCATAACGTCTATGCCGATACCAGCCTTGTTTACGTATCGATCCAACCCATGATGCACGTTGGCTTCAAACTATGGGATGGATTTCCTGAACGGAGGCGTGTCTCATGAACCCAGAGTAACAAGACCCGCCTCACATTCAGGAAATCCAGTTCATAGTTTGCAGGCAGCTACAAGCGTGAGGGGCTGACTGAGTACTCTGTTGGGTTTGTTTTGGCATCGTTTTGAAAGAGCGGGTCGTTTGTTTATGGATTGTTTACATGGAGCTGGTCACGTTATGGATTGTTTACATGGAGCTGGTCACGTTATGGATTGTTTACATGGAGCTGGACGCTTCTGTCGCAAGATCGGACAACACTGGTGAGTCACGTAGCATCTTAGCTAGCAGCTAGCCGACTTTTCATCGTAACATGTGCGTTGTGTGGAAATATTTTACCCTCAACACTGCAAGACAACAACGTTCAATGTCTGCAGAGCCATAGCGCCACATTAAACCGCGGTCAAGTTAGTTTTACGCCGGACATTTGAGCTCTGGGCTTCAGCGGTGTGTTTTTCTTTTTCATGCCGGGAATGGCGCCTTGTTTCCGGGCAGCTGCTGTCAGCTTCCGCCT
This sequence comes from Garcialebias charrua, assembly GCA_038048925.1. Taxonomy (NCBI): domain Eukaryota; kingdom Metazoa; phylum Chordata; class Actinopteri; order Cyprinodontiformes; family Rivulidae; genus Garcialebias; species Garcialebias charrua. Next base: position 20,950 of record JBBPBX010034145.1, read on the forward strand.
GGGAGCTCCGTGGCTTCGCATCATATCATAATACAGCTACAATATAAAGCATGTAAAACACTAAAAACAGGAACATGTCTGTGTTGGTTTATGCCATGAACTTAGCAGATGTAAAGCCATTTAATATTTAATTTAATTTATTTATTCATTCATTTAAAAGAGACAAAAGAAAACAAATTCATCAAAAAGAAAACATTGAATGAAAAGAGTGCAGAAAGAAGAAAAAATCTTATATCACCCCATTATTTAAAAGAATATATAAAATAACTTTAAACAAACAATCACTTAACTCCATATCTGTAAAATTAACTGAATTATAACCATTTTTGAGTTGGCTTATTTCAATTGCCTGCTGCAGCAATCTTCAATTCAACTGTACTCAAAAGTTAATCAGCAGTAAAGAAACATCCGTTTATTATTTCTTGAAAGATGTTTCAAAATCTGTCCAGAGGGTCATGAGATATTTTGCTAACAGACCAACACCATTGATTCTAAATAAATAACGCTATAATTTTAAAGAAAGATCTTATGCATTCTAAAAGTCCTTTGCTTATGCTTTGGGAATGAGTCTCAGCTACTACCACACCAAATTTTATCTCAATTTTTTGTCAAATTGACTGAGTTGTAGTCAATTTTGAGTTGTTCAGTTAGCTGTGGCAGCCATTTTGAATTGAATGTACTTTAAAAGTCAACCAGTCGTAGAGAGCCATTCAGTGATTATTTCTTGAAAGTTTAATCAAAATCTGTTCAGTTGTTCATAAGATATTTTGCTAACAGACAGATGCAGAATACAAACATAATTTGATAATTTCTGGCAAACCGATCAACAAATGAGTCACTCATTTGTTGATCGGTTTGCCAGAAATCATGATGCCAGAAATCATGAAATTCTGCGATTTTGTATTCATCAAAATCACAGAATACAGTTGCTGTGATAGTAGGGCAGCCAATGCTGTTACCTGTATATAATTTTGGACTGAGAAACTGAACCAAGACTTCACCTAACAGTTATTTTCATTATCATTTTATTTGCTTATTAATATATTTTATTCAGTCAATACAAATACTGTGTAAAATGTTTTATATTTTTCTCATTTGATTTTTTAAACTATTTTCTTTGGTTACAATGGTTAATAAAAAAAATAAGAGTCAAGTAAGATTTCGAATCTGTCTTTTTCTCCGAGATGAACGTGCCCCTCTGACAAAACCTCTGGCCCCAGCTTGGCCCCACCAGTACAACTGGTCTAGAACCGCCACTGTAAGTTGGAACGGTTTTGCTAGCGCGACTACAAACACTCGTTTTTCATCGAAAAACTGCTTATGAGTGCATAAAAATGATCGGAAACGTGTGTCCACATGTTTAGCTAACGAACTGTGGTGAAAAAACACAGAAAAACTCAGTATTTTTTGCGTTTTTTCCAAAAATTTGCCAGCTCGTAAGTCCGGATGCTCGTAGGTCAGAGCGCTCGTAAGTCGGGGACTACCTGTATATATATATATATATATATATATATATATATATATATATATATATATATATATATATATATATATATATATATATATATATATATATATATATATATATATATATATATATATATATATATATATATATATATATATATATATATATATATATATATATATATATATATATATATATATATATATATATATATATATATATATATATATATATATATATATATATATATATATATATATATATATATATATATATATATATATATATATATATATATATATATATATATATATATATATATATATATATATATATATATATATATATATATATATATATATATATATATATATATATATATATATATATATATATATATATATATATATATATATATATATATATATATATATATATATATATATATATATATATATATATATATATATATATATATATATATATATATATATATATATATATATAAATAGCTTGGTCCGCATTGCCGGCAGTAAGTCAGGCTCGTTTCCGGTAAAAGTTGGACTCCGCCAAGGTTGCCCTTTGTCACCGATTCTGTTCATAACTTTTATGGACAGAATTTCTAGGCGCAGCCAAGGTGTTGAGAGGATTTGTTTTGGTGACCTTAGAATCGCTTCTCTGTTTTTTGCAGATGATGTGGTCCTACTGGCTTCATCAGTTCGTGATTTACAATTTTCACTGGAGCGGTTTGCAGCCGAGTGTGATACGGCCGGGATGAGGATCAGTTCCTCCAAATCCGAGGCCATGGTCTTGAGCCGGAAAAAGGTAGCATGCCCTCTCCGGGTCGGGGAGGAGGTCCTGCCCCAAGTGGAGGAGTTTACGTATCTCGGGATCTTGTTCACGAATGAGGGAAAACTGGAGCGTGAGATCGATAGGCGGATAGGTGCAGTGTCCGCAGTGAAGCGGGCGCTGTACCGGTCTGTCGTGGTGAAGAGAGAGCTGAGTCAAAAGGCAAAGCTCTCAATTTACCGATCGATCTACGTTCCCACCCTCATCTATGGTCATGAGCTTTGGGTTATGACCGAAAGAACAAGATCTCGGATACAAGCGGCTGAAATGAGTTTTCTCCGCAGGGTGGCTGGACTCTCCCTTAGAGATAGGGTGAGAAGCTCAGTCATCCGGGAGGGACTCGGAGTAGAGCCGCTGCTTCTCCACATCGAGAGGAGCCAGTTGAGGTGGCTCGGGCATCTGGTTAGGATGCCTCCTGGACGCCTCCCTGGTGAGGTGTTCCGGGCATGTCCCACCGGGAGGAGACCCAGAGGAAGAGCCAGGACACGCTGGAGGGACTATGTTTCTCGGCTGGCCTGGGAACGCCTTGGGATTCCCCCGGAGGAGCTGCACCAAGTGGCTGGGGAGAGGGAAGTCTGGGCCTCCCTACTTAGGCTGCTACCCCCGCGACCCGACCCCGGATAAGCGGAAGAAGATGGATGGATGGATGGATGAAAGATGCGTTATAAATTGAATTCATTATTATTATTATTATTATTATTATTATAACATGTCATGTCTAACACTGAATGCTAGGAAACACCTTGTATCTGTGACTTCCGCAGTGAAGCAGGCGTTGTACCGGTCTGTCGTGGTGAAGAGAGAGCTGAGTCGAAAGGCAAAGCTCTCAATTTACCGATCGATCTACGTTCCTACCCTCATCTATGGTCATGAGCTTTGGGTTGTGACCGAAAGAACGAGATCTCGGATACAAGCGGCTGAAATGAGTTTTCTCCGCAGGGTGTCTGGACTCTCCCTTAGAGATAGGGTGAGAAGCTCAGCCATCCGGGAGGGACTCGGAGTAGAGCCGCTGCTTCTCCACATCGAGAGGAAGAGGGAAGTGTGTGCCTCCCTACTTAGGCTGCTACCCACGCAACCCGACCCCGGATAAGCGGACGAAAATGGATGGATGGATGGATGGATGGATGGATGTTTTTGCTACTTTTCTATTGTTTATTGTTTAATGTATGTGTTTCATTGGCCTCGAGGCTCAATAAGATTTACCTGACTAAATAAAGGTTGAATGAAAAAAAATAAAAAAAATAAAATTCAGTGTAACATTATTTTTGATCAAAGCTTGTAAGAACCCCCCCCCACCTACAGAGCAATAAGTCTCTTTGGTGAAAGCAACTCTCTCTCTCTGTAGAAGCAAAATGCTGTTGGAATGCGGGGGGTTATTTGTTAGGGGTGTATGTAAATGAATGTTCTCTGTGTGAGGGTGATCCTTTGTTTTGACCTACTGGAGAAGATATGCTGGGAGAAGATTCTCAGGAGGGGATGTTTACCCACAAACAAAGATCTCCACCCCCAGGCTCAAGACACCTAATGGAAGAATACTGTCATTTTGACAAACTCATGGCAGTTCTTGTGTTTTTTTTTTTCCCTAGGATTGCTAGTAAATGGCTAAAAAAAATTTCTAAATAATAATCTTTCGATTTGGTCATATATACCCAATTTGGTGTTTAATAAGATAGGGGGACTTCATTTTCTCTTAAAATGTGATTTTGAATTTAGCAGATTGCCAGTGAAACTCTCAGATTTTCATAAACAGGTTCTTCTTTACTGGAAACTTACTTTCAGTCATAATTTCACACCACACAATACACCAGTGTGGAACAATAGGTACATTCTACAAGCCCAAAACCAGAAAAGTTGGCACGTTGTGGAAATCGCAAATATAAACAGAATACAATGACTTGCAAATCTTTTTCAACCTATATTCAATTGAACACACTGCAAAGACCACATACTTAACGTTCGAACTGGTAAACTTTGTTATTTTTTGCAATTATTAGCTCATTTGGAATTTGATGCCTGCAACATGTTTCAAAAAAGCTGGCACAAGTGACAAAGAAGACAGAGAAATTTGAGGAATGCTCATCAAACACTTATTTGGAATATCCCACAGGTGAACATGCAAATTGGGAACAGGTGGGTGCCATGATTGGGTATAAAAGCAGCTTCCTTGACATGCTCAGTCATCCACATAGAAGGATGGGGCGAGGGTCACCACTCTGTGAACAAATGCGTGGGCAAATTGTCGAACAGTTCAAGAACAACTTTTCTCAACGAGCTATTGCAAGGAATTTAGGAATTTCACCATCTACGGTCCGTAATATCATCAAAAGGTTCAGAGAATCTGGAGAAATCACTACACGTAAGGGGCAAGGCCGAAAACCAACATTGAATGCCCGTGACCTTCGATCCCTCAGGCGGTACTGCATCAAAAACCGACATCAGTGTGTAAAAGATATCACCACATGGGCTCAGGAATACTTCAGAAAACCACTGTCAGTAACTACAGTTCGTCGCTACATCTGTAAGTGCAAGTTAAAGCTCTACTATGCAAAGCAAAAGCCATTCATCAACAAGATCCAGAAACGCCGCCGGCTTTGCTGGGCCCGAGCTCATCTGAGATGGACTGATGCAAAGTGGAAAAGTGTTCTGTGGTCTGATGAGTCCACATTTCAAATTGTCTTTGGAAACTGTGGACGTCGTGTCTTACGGACCAAAGAGGAAAAGAACCATCAGGACTGTTATAGGCGCAAAGTTCAAAAGCCAGCATCTGTGATGGTATGGGGGTGCATTAGTGCCCAAGGCATGGGTAACTTACACATCTGTGAAGGCACCATTAATGCTGAAAGGTACATACAGGTTTTGGAGCAACATATGCTGCCATCCAAGCGACGTCTTTTTCATGGACGCCCCAGCTTATTTCAGCAAGACAATGCCAAGCCACATTCTGCACGTGTTACAACAGCGTGGCTTCGTAGCAAAAGAGTGCGGGTCCTCCCCTGGCCTGCCTGCAGTCCAGACCTGTCCCCCATTGAAAATGTGTGGCGCATTATGAAACGTAAAATACGACAACGGAGACCCCGGACTGTTGAACAACTTAAGCTGTACATCAAGCAAGAATGGGGAAGAATTCCACCTGAAAAGCTTCAAAAATTGGTCTCCTCAGTTCCCAAACGTTTACTGAGTGTTGTTAAAAGGAAAGGCGATGTAACACAGTGGTAAATATGTCCCTGTGCCAACTTTTTTGCAATGTGTTGCTGCCATTGAATTCTAAGTTAATGGTTATTTGCAAACCAAAATAAAGTTTCTCCGTTCGAACATTAAATNCTATTCAGTTGAATATGGGTTGAAAATGATTTGCAAGTCATTGTATTCTGTTTTTATTTGCGATTTGCACAACGTGCCAACTTTTCTGGTTTTGGGCTTGTAATTAACAAAAAATCTATATTTATCGAGGAATGGTGTTCTAAAGACGTATGGGCTGTGGCACATTTCATGGACAATGAAGGAAACATTTTACAATATCAAGAGTTCTGTAAAACATTTCAACTACTGTACATTGTGATGAGAAAAAAATATAACCACATTTTAAAGGCTATTCCGGTCTCTCTTAGGGCTATGGTGAGACAAGATATTTTATTCTCTGACATTTCCCCTGGTCTGAAACAACTCTGTATTGATGGAGTTGCTTTCTCTGATTATCAATGCAACAATACATTTTTGAGAAACAAATTACTGTATCATTATTCTCCTAATTTAATTAGTAGAGAATATATTCTGAAGGACTTTAGTAAAGCAGACATCAAAAAGATCAGAACAAATTTTTTTTATCATATCCATTCCCGCCTAAAGCCAAAGAAGTTCAATTTAAAATCTTAAATATAATTTATCCTACTAAGGAATTTCTAAAGAAAAAAAATTAAAATGGACACTAGGAATTGTGTTCTTTGTGAAACAGAGAGTGAGAACCTGGAACATCTTTTCTTTGATTGCAGGGTATATTCAACAATTTTGGTTTGATTTTAAAATGTGGCTGAAGGGGTGTGGTCGTGAGATGGAGTGAGTCGCACTTGCCAGTGCTCCGGGTAAAATTTATTTTTTAGTACCACCAAGCCCTCTATATGTAATATTTTTTGCCTATCATCACGCACACAACTTCCATTAAGCATTCTCTTTTGAAGATTTTGGATTAAAAAATGTCTCAGAGGTCGGCAAGATCGAAGAAGGACTCCGAGAAGGATGACGCTGGCCTAACCCTCGAGGTAATTACCTCGCTGCTGGAGGAGCACCGCGCTGCGCTGTCAGCTGAGTTCAAACAAACTTTTCACCAGCTGGATATCAAATTGGACCAAACTCGGCTCGCGGTGGAGGAACACGGCCAGCGTGTGTCATCACTGGAACTTGTCACTAACGACCTGAGCCAGCGCATGTCGGAGGTGGAAAACACCTGCTCAACTCTGCAGGAGGAAAACGCCAGACTAAGATCTAAACTGGCGGATTTAGAAAATCGAAGCAGACGGCAGAATATTCGTGTGCTGGGTTTACCGGAATCTATTGAAAGCGGACGTCCCACAGACTTCTTCTCCAACCTGCTGTGTGACATCTACGGGCGTGACACGCTTCCTTCTCCACCCGAACTGGACCGGGCCCATCGAACCCTCGCTCCGAAACCCGCCTCGGACCAGCGGCCGCGCCCGGTTATCCTGCGAGTGCACCGGGTCCAGGTGAAGGAGCTCATGATCCGGGAGGCTCGACGCAGAGGCAGGCTTGAATACCAGGGTAAACCGGTGCGGATCGTGGAAGACTACAGCCCAGAAGTCCTCAACCAGCGAGTGGAATATAAGGAAGTGATGTCTGCGCTGTATTCTTTGGGTCTAAAACCTGCTCTGCTTTTTCCTGCTCGACTTCGCGTGACTTTACCTGATGGACACAGAAAGTGGCTGGGCTCTGTGGAGGAGGCGCAGAAGTTCATGGACACCTTTCAAGCTTCACAGCGCAAGTAACATTTAAACTTTTCTTCTAACTGATGAACAATGCGCTGTTCCCGCACTGGCTTTGTTTCTGTTTACACTAAACTTTTCTTTACATGAGGTGAGGAACAGATGAGCAGGACTCTGCACATACTCTGATTATCTGAGACTTTTTTAGTTGCAGCTTTTTTTGAACTATTAACATTTTTGAAATGAAACATTTTTCCTTTTCTCGTTTACCTGTTGACTATTTTGAGCTGAATCTTGGGTTAGTCCTGGATTGATTGATAATTAATTTGAGATTGGGATTAATTTAACTTTACGTTTGTATATGTGTGCGTGATTACCGGTACACATTTATGTGTATACATTTTTTGGCCTTGCATACTTTAAACTAGTTTGTGAGGTGCTTATATAAATTTTTTTTTTTTTTTTTTTTAGGCATTAGGTATTTAGGCACATAAATAATTGAAGTAGGCCTATCCATGTATAAAAATGGGTGAAATATATAATGTTTTTAATATATTATTTTGAACTATTAACATTTTTCCTCTTCTTGTTTACCTGTTGACTATCTTGAATTGAATCTTGAATTGGTCTTGGACTGATTGAAGATTTAATTTAGGATTAGGATTAATTTAACTTTGTTTATATGTGTATGCGTGATCACACATCTATGTGTACATTTTTGGCCTTGCATGAGGTGCTTATACATTTTTTTTCCTCTGATGATACTGGAGCACTAGTTTAAAAGTTAGACAGGAGACTTATTTTTAATTTCTATGGAGCTTGCTGCTTCTGTCTGTTGCAGCTGTCCAGGGTGGGAAAGGGAGGGGGGTGGGGGGTCCATCACTGCCATTAATTTATATTTTCTTTCACTTTGCCAAGAACTGCACAGCCATCAACACATTAGACTGTATTACCTACCTTTCTTATACAAATTATTAGTAATATGAGTGGTCAGTTGGTGTTGTCAAGCTGGAACGTCAAAGGTTTGAACCACCCCGTCAAGAGAAGGAAGGTGCTCTCTCATTTAAAACAGTTAAATACAGGCATTGCTTTCCTGCAGGAGACTCACATTAGAAGTGACGATAGCAAACGATTACTGCAAACATGGCACGGGCAGAGTTTCCATTCCTCATTTCGAGCAAAGGCTCGGGGCGTCTCGATCCTCATCAGTCAAGACATTTCATTTGAACCTTTTCAAGTTAACTCAGATAAATATGGTCGTTTTGTGATTGTTTCCGGTAAATTGTACAACACACCAGTAGTGCTAGTTAACGTTTATGCCCCAAATACGGATGATGTTGGTTTCTTTGAGAAATTATTCTCACTGCTCCCGGACCTAAACACATACTCATTGATACTCAGTGGTGACTTGAATTGCTGGTTGGACCCAGTTTTGGACAGATCCTCTACAAACCCTGCCACAGCCAGCAGGTCGTCCCACACTATTCGTGCCTTTCTATCTAAGTATGGCCTGTGCGATGTATGGCGTTTTTTACACCCAGCTGAGAGAGAATATTCTTTTTTTTCTCATGTTCATCATTCATACTCGAGGATCGATTACTTTTTCATGGACAACAAACTTCTTCCCTCTGTCCGTGGCTGTGACTACCACAGTATTGTCATCTCAGACCATGCACCTGTCACTCTGTCTTTGTCCCTCCCTGACATTCCTATAAGGAGTAGACAGTGGAGATTCAATTCAACGTTACTGTTAAACAATGATTTTGTTACATTTATAGAAAAAGAAATAACCTTCTTTCTATCCATAAACAGAACTCCTGGGATCCCACTGTCAACAGTTTGGGATACCCTTAAGGCCTATCTTAGGGGACAAATCATTTCATATACCGCCCGGCTGAGGCAAAAATCTCAAAAAGAAAGAACTGATTTAGCCCAGCAGATAAAAGAAATTGATCAACAATACGCTCAAAACAAATGCCCTAATCTGTACAAAAAAAAAGTAGAACTCAAAACTAAGTTTGATTTATTGTCTACATACTCAATAGAACAATCACTTTTGAAAAGTAAATCATCATTTTACATACATGGAGAAAAGTCAGGAAAACTACTGGCAAATCAGTTGAAGGGTGCCATGGCTAAACAAATCATCCCTAAGATCCAATTAGAGAACGGCACCACAACTCTAGATCATTTACAAATTAACAGAGCATTTAAGGACTTTTATTCCCATTTATATACTTCAGAATCCCAAACCAACAAGAATTTATCTTCTCAGTTTTTCGAAAAGACCAACATGCCAAAACTCACACCCAACCTGAAAGATGCACTGGAGATCCCAATATCCCTGACAGAAATTGTGTCAGCTGTATCGGTAATGCAGTCTGGCAAATGTCCGGGTCCTGACGGCTTCCCTGCTGAATTTTTTAAGAAATTTTCTTCATTACTTTCCCCACTCCTACACTCGGTTCTCTTAGAGTCATTTGACCAAGGATCCCTTCCGAAATCTTTTTTAGAGGCCTGCATTACCCTCATTGCAAAGAAAGGAAAAGACCCAACTCACTGTTCCTCTTATCGACCAATCTCCCTTTTAAATACAGACGCCAAAATTTTAGCCAAAGTTCTTGCTCAAAGGTTGGAAAAGATCCTTCCTTTGATCATATCAAAAGACCAGACTGGATTCATTAAAGGCAGGCACTCCTTTTTTAATGTCAGACGCCTTTTGGACATTATTTATTCTCCTTCGGATACTGTTCCTGAGTGTGTTATTTCCCTTGATGCAGAGAAAGCATTTGATCGGGTTGAATGGGACTACTTGTTTAATGTTCTTGACAAATTTGGTTTTGGCCCCAATTTCATTACATGGGTGCAATTAATTTATTCACATCCCACCGCAACCATTCGTACCAACTCTCAGATATCAAAACCCTTCAGTCTACATCGAGGAACTCGCCAGGGATGCCCACTGAGCCCTATGCTCTTTGACCTGGCAATTGAACCTCTTGCCACTGCTTTGCGGTCCTGTGACACAATTTCAGGAATCTGGAGAGGCGATATGGAGCACAAGGTCTCCCTTTATGCTGATGACCTTTTACTTTTCATTTCTCATCCGACTGACACGCTGCCCTCCGTTTTATCATTACTTGAGGAATTTGGAATAAACTCTGGTTACAAATTAAACCTGAGTAAAAGTGTAATTTTCCCTGTCAATACCCTGGCGCAGACTCTTGACTTTGGTAAATGGCCTCTTAAAATTGAGAAGACAAAATTCTCTTACCTGGGTGTTACAGTTACGAGGAGGTATAAAGATTTATATCAAGAAAACTTTGTCTCTCTGTTGAATCAGACAAAGCAGGCATTATCCCGATGGTCACCGCTTTCCATTTCCCTCACAGGACCATCCAGATCCTGGCTGAACGTTGATGGATTTGTACCTGGATTATTGAGCATGAACTTTATGTTTTTGCACCCCAAAAATGATATACGGTACATGAAAACAGTATTTGAGTTTACATTAGTCGTTTCCACTGCACACTTTACATTAAAGGTGCAGTCTGCAGTTTTTGTAGAACGCAGCACTTAGAAAAATTTTCAACAGGGAACACATTCTGATCCCTCCCCCTCAGAGCCATATATGGCTCTGCTCCCCCTTGCTCTCGCTGAAATTCAGCTCAGCCTCCGAATGCTCCGCCTCCACTGCATGTCCTGTCTCAACCACCGCGATCTTCTGTGTTTATATGTTAAAGCTACTATATGTAACTTTTCTAACAATATATTTTTAACATATTTCTTCACTCTGTCACTAGATTGATGTTAGAGAGGTAATCTCTGAAAAAAACTTAAAAAATATTGTCCCCTTGCTTCTCCAGGTGGTAAATAAGCATTTCTAAAAAGAAAAAGTGACCCGCCATTTTCCAGCCAATAAAAACAAAGTTTGTAACCAGCCAATAAAAACTGAGCTTGAATTTGAATCAGCCAATAAAAACAGAGCTTGAATTTGAATTTCAACAGACCACAAGGGGGCAGAGCCATATATGGCTCTGAGGGGGAGGGATCAGAATGCTTTGCTTGTTGAAATTTTTTCTAAGTGCTGATGTTCTACAGAAACTGCAGACTGAACCTTTAATAAAACGTTCTAAAAAATAAAATAAAAACATGGAGCGCTGGTCCAGCACACCAGAACACCAGCAAATCTGCAGAGCCTCGCGCAGCCACGTTGAACCAGAGTTTAATTCGCTCGTGACAAATTCATTCATTTCCTCATTTCAGTCATGGACTCAGCGGAGGAGGAAGCGATCACTTGACTTTTGGCAAAAAAAACAAAAGAAAAGTCCAGATCAGGGATGAAGAAGGGGAATTTAATACATTTGTGTCACATACAAAACAGTTTTGCATCGCTTTGCAATCCTTTGAACGAGAACGTGCGCGGCCGCTGGGGCTGGGACAGGCGGGGGCGTGGGTTAGGGGCGTGAGAAGCTCTGTTTTTATTGGCTGGTTAAAAACTCTGTTTTTATTGGCTGGTTAACGGCGGGTCACTGTGGGTTTTTAGAAATGCTTTTAGTAACACCTGGAGAAGCAAGGGGACTATAGTTTTTTCAAAGATTACTTGTCTAACATCAGT
>JBBPBX010034146.1:0-25998 GCA_038048925.1 Garcialebias charrua
GAGGAGGAGGAAGTGAGCTGACAGTGCAGGAGAGAAGGAGCAGCAGCATGTGTTGCAGCATGTTTTTGTCTTGTCGGCTGGCCCCCTGCTGAACAGAGCTCTGCAGAGGCGGCTGCACACTGAGCATGGCATGAGGGCAGCAGAGGAGCTGCACGCACAGTCACCTTCAGCACTGCTGGGTAAGTGCCACACAGATACCACTGTCAGGTTGTGTAATAATCACAGGAGCGTGCACAGACAGGATCTGTTGATGCTCCTGCTTCAGGACTGGCTTCCCCTCATGTTAACAGCAGTCATGTGTAAAGCATTAAAGCTTTTAAGCACGTGACATGTTACATTAACATTATGCACTCCTGGCTGCTTTCTGTTTGGTTCTTGTGGGTTAATTAGCAACGACTCTCTGACAGATGGTAAAACTTCGAGCGAGGACGGAGATTTTCCACCTCACTGAGCGCCCACATGCCCACACGGTGACCCAGCTCCTGACCTTTCAAGGATCAGCGAGAGACGCTGGATCATTGTTGGTTGTGTAAACACGGGACTGTCTGTGTTTTCCAAAAAAACTGGTGCACCTCCTTTCTCATACTTTTCATCCCACGTTCACAGTTTCCATTCCAACTTCAGCCCGTCTCGTGGACAAAGTGAGCGGTTTTAACAAATGCCAACGTTTCTTGGGATATAATTGCGTCCTTTGACGGCGAAGGTGCGGAGGGTTTGTTTTTCTTTATCCGATTATGTAACATCACGTCGGTACAGAAATGAGAAGCAGGAGTGAAGATCACAGGCGTTCACAGCGACAGCCGGAGCACTCGTACAAACGTGCAGACAGATTTTGCTGGAGAAGTCGTACTTGTAATTAAAACACTTCAAAAAGAAAGGCCTCGCACTGCGCGCCACCTTTTAAATCAGCGTTTTATGTTGAATGAGAGACAATTTTGAAATTAACTTTATGAGGGATTCAACAACATATATCATGAGCTCACTTAATCTGTCAGCACTCAGTTATTGATGACGGCCAGCCACTAAAACATCCAGTTTAAGATCAACGTCTGTGACCGTCCTGAAAGAAGCCGAGTCTAAAAGTTGTTCAGTTGTACATCCGATGATTACTTTCTGAAAGTTTCATTAAAATTTATTCAGTGATCATGAGATATTTTGCTAAAACACAAGCAAACACAAACAGACAATGTCTGTTAGCTTCAGTTGTCCAAAGTGTGGCCCAAGAGCCATTTGCGGCCCTTGGAGTGATTTTCTGTGGCCCACAGCTGCAATTAAAGGACTGTTTAATTCTGACCCACAGGCTTAAGAGGTTGATGCAGATGTAGACCTTTAGATTTAATGGTGATACTTCTTAAATATAATTTTTAGGCTTTTGTCTCTGAAAATAAATGAAAATAAACTTTCAAAGCACAAGAAATTAAGAAATAGCCCCCCCCAAAAATCTAATAAATAAAATTCTATAAAAAAAAAACCTAGGTTAATGTTCACGAGGCTCATAATGTTCTGGATCTACAAGAATTTAAACTAAACTTTTAACCTTTCTCCCAAATAGTATTCAGGTTTTTAAAAATGAGAGGAAAAAAACCCCACTTTAAAATATATACCGTATATATTTTCTTAAATTCAGATTTTTCTGGCCCGCGAGCCGTTAGGGTGCACTCAGTTCTGGCCCACCTATGAAAATGTTTGGGCACCCCTGATACAGAGAAACACTTTTTAGTGAACTAATGTTTTTCCTCTTGTGTTGAGCTACATGTTCTGCATGAAAGAAAGAATCTCTCCACCTGAGCTGAACGTGTCTCACAAAGGACACATTGACTCAGGTGAAGCCAGCCAGGTGAAGCCAAAGCTCCTCCCCACTGAGGTCCAGTAGCGGTGTTCAGGATAAAAATGGAGGATATGAATAATCAAAATATGTAAAATATGATTTCAGTTTTGCGTTTCTTGTTTTCCGCCTTCGTTCGTTTTAACTTTAAGTAAAAACGTCAGGGTGCACTCTTTTACCAACAGCTGATTTGATTTGCAGCACACAAAAGGTTGAAGGTTTCATTTTACATCTGCGCATTTTTCTGTGTGTCTGTGCATGCAGTCCTCCTTTGGACCTGCTTGATGAATTTTAAATGATGATGCATGAAATGAATGAAAACCTCTAAATGTGCAGCTCATGCAGGAGCATTTCCACAGAACAGCTTTTGTATGTTTGCTGCTTTGAAGACATTGCTGCAACACGATGCCACTGCCAAGTGTGTGTGTGTGTGTGTGTCCCTCTAATTAACTACCGGTAACTGTTTCCTAGCCAGACAGACAGAAAGAAATATAGACAGCATTCCACAGTGTCAAAAGTCCGAGGTTAATATAACTAAATATAAAACAAAACACATGACTTAAAATGCAGTGATGGGATGTAACTAAGTACAAGTACTTCGTTACTGTACTTAAGTACATTTTTCATGTGTCTGTACTTTACTTACCGGTAAGTAGAGTTAAACGTGGGTACTTTCAACTTTTACTCCACTACATTTTATATTAAATATCTGTACTTTCCACTACACTACATTTCTATAATGCGTTACAAGTTACATTCACGTTGCTGTTTTTTTTGTTGTTGTATTTTTTGTTCATTAGTTTGAAAGTAACCAATGTCGAGAGCTGAGTTGGTCCATTGAATCACTGCAAAGTGGGCAGGAAACGTTAGACCTGTCTTCAAGAAGAGTTGGACCAATGACGTACATTCTAGTATATATACGTCATTGAGCTGGACACCCGCAGCACCACTAACACACCCAAAATGGATTCCACTGCGGAGAGTCAGCCAGAAATTACCCATGGCCTTATTGAAAGGTTATATGAAAGTAGGCCTGTCACGATAAACAATAAATCAATTAATCGCTTGATAAATGAAAATTATCAACCTCATTTTCATTTATCGGCTTTATTGTGTCTTCATGTCTCTCTCTTTCTACTGAAGACACTGGATGATAAAAGGCTCAACTCCGGTGCTCTTCACTGACCCCTCTCTTTCTTTTTTCTCTTTAAAATCAGTTTTATACTGCCATCAGTGGTCAAAAAAGTACTACACACAAAATTAACCAACATTTTTTCTTAAATTTGACAATTCCTAATTATTGTCAAATTTCAAACAATATTATCGTTTATCACAATAATTTCTGAGACAATTAATCGCCCAACAAAATTGTTATTGTGACAGGCCTATATGAAAGACTATTGAAAGACTGTTCAGTACAGCGGGACAGGTTCTCTCTCCCAAAAGAGCCAGACTGGACTCAAAATTTTTTGAAAACCAACTTCTTCTGAACTTGAATAAGAAATTCTTGCTGCAATATAAAAATTTGTCATGTTAGGAGACAAGAGATGTCTCCAAATGTCTTGACACTCTGGTCCAAGTTTTGACAATCGTGTCAGGAAGTTAAAATATCGTTCACTATTGACCCATAACAAGATTGACTAGACAGTATTTTAACTAGAGTTGATGACAAACGAGTTGAAATGATCAGATTTCCTTTGTTAGTTGTGTCTAATGTTCCTTTTTTCAAGCAGACAGCTTTTACGCCAATGTGTTTACTGCAGTTAAAATGACACATTGGTTTTGCTTTGTGTTAAATAAAAACTTTCAAAGGAGTATAATCATTCCTCTTTCTTATTTTGATTAATGACATTTAACTCTGCAGGTCAGTCCAAGTGTGAACGGTGTCACAGAGTAAACAATAAAAACATGTATTATCTGCAGCATTGTTCTTTAAAACAACACTATTAATGTATTACAGATGCATACGGTAGACAGTAAGCACACAATGATATTGTAGACCATTGCATTAGGTAATACATCCAGCAAGTACTTTTAATATGTTAAGTATTTTTAAAAGCAAGTACTACTTTTACTTAAGTAAAACCGTTAATGTGGTACTTCTACTTTTACAAGTGTACATTTTTGTCTGCTTATTTGTACTTTTACTTAAGTGCAGTGTTTGAATCCTTTCTCCACCACTGTTAAAATCTAAACTTTCATCTGCAGATAATGATTTTAACAAATGTTGGATTACACTTGTCCCCACCTTGCAACATGGGTTTACCCACTCCCTGGGAATGCAAAATACTTCCTTATGCGGCGTGCTTTAAAAAGAAACAACAGACAATAGTCGTTATTTGATGAGTTGAGGAATGATTTGACGCAAAGGAGCAAGAGTTTGAACACCTCTGTAGAAATTAAAGCTTCACGTTGCAAAGTCATGACTTTTTATCTTTAGATTTGTTGCATGCAGCTAAAATATGTTTAGCTGAAACTGTACACTTACTGATTAAGCAAAATATAAGAGTTTCAGAACACTATATTCTATAAATCATTAAAAAATGAGTGTTTTAAGTGCCTGTTTGCTCCAGTGTTGCTTTGAATGTACTGTACAGTAAACCGAACGGTGTTAGAATGATCTGTGCATCCCTTGTGTTATTCGAATAGGAAGTTATAATACAGAACATCCAGTGTGGCCTCGACACCACTAAAGAGACAACTGCTTACTTAATAGTTTGACAAATGGGTGGAGCTGTCTGTTGATGAGTTGACCTCGAAGATGAGTGGGCGCCCTTTTGTTTGTCTGCAACATGCTCACGCTTGTTTAAATCCACACGCCGATGTTGCATCATGCATCTCTTGCTCTAACATCAGGCGTCACTGTCCCACAGATTGAAGCCGAGCGTTTGAGCGGAGGGGACAACGAGGTCCTGGTGACCGGAGCCTCCAGCAGCCAGCCCCGCCTGCTGTCCCGAACGCTGCTCCAGGACGTCCCCGTCATCACCGGAGTGGAGGAGAGCAGAGGTGCTGCTGCGGAGCAAGAGGACAAGGAGGAGCTGGAGTTTCCTCACGACCTGCTGCCCAGTTTGGATTTTAGCAGCGAGCTGAACATCTGGGAGTCTTCACTGGGGTACGGAGACACCAGCACTCTCACACTGCAGACAATAAGTCACCTCGACACGTTTTCATTTTGGATTTGTTCTGTTGACATAGATTTATTTATTTATTTTATTTATTTGTTTATTTGTTCATTTAATTTTAATTAAAAAAAAAACGCAATACAATTTCAAAAACAAAGAAAATAAAATACCTATAAAATGAAAGGCAGCAGAAGAAGAATGAAATCTTATCATTTCTGCCCCTTCAAAATCAATTCAAACAATCAATTCAAGCATTAATCACAAATAATACAACAAACCACATAACTTATCACAATTATTCATTATAGTTCATTAAATATTAACTAACTTATATGTATCTTATCAGCAATATATTCTTGATCTTTTTCTTAAATACAAATAATGATTTCTCTTTTTTAATATCATTATCCAAACTATTCCATAAACATATTCCCTGCATTAAAGTAGACCTACCCCTTCATTGTTCTATACAGTACTTCAGTTTTACAAGAATATCTGTTCCCTTTAAATTATAACAACTATTTCTTTTTACAAAATACGCTTGTATGTTCAATGGTAGAATGTGATTCTGAGCCTTGTATATAAGTAATAGAATATTGTAGTCCACCAAATCATAAAACTTAAGGAATTTCAGTTGATAAAATAAAATACTTGAAGATTTCTCCAGCGACTCTGCAGGAAACATAGAACGAGACATTCAGAAAGCTGCTCTTTAGTCAGAAGTTTCAGATTGTGTGTGTTTTTGTTACAAGTCAGTATTAAAGGTGTTTCTTTGATGGAACGTATCACCCGTCACTTTTCAAGGAGGAGCTTTCAACCATCATATGTTCAGAAATGACAGTTATTTTGGTCAACCCTGGAAAATGATGCTATGCGTCGGCCCGTCGCGATAAACAATAAATCGATTAATCGCATGATAAATGAAAATTATCAACTTCATTTTCATTTATCGGCTTTATCGTTTCTTCTTTATCGTTTCTTCTTGTCTCTCTCTTTCTACTCTTTCAACTTTACATCAGGACTGGAGCATCATCATCATCCCTATCTCCATCTTCACTCACTGCTCTCACTGCACTCACTGCTCTCTCTGCCTGCCTGGAGGAAATAAAGGCATGGATGAATCAAAACTTTCTTCAACTGAACTGCTCCAAAACCGAGGCCATATTGATTGGCACCCCTCACCAGGTACAAACATCAACTTTAACCACAATCTCCTTCTCTGGTCAAGACATCCCCCTCTCCACCTCTGTTACAAATCTTGGAATAAAAATGGACTCTCATCTCACATTTGAAAATCACATTAAGCATCTGTTTAAAACCTGCTTCTTCCATCTTCGAAACATCTCCAGACTTCGCCCATCTCTGACTTTTTCTGATGCTGAGAAACTCGTCCATGCCTTTGTCTCCTCCAGGCTCGACTACTGCAACTCCCTGTTTATTGGTATCCCTGGCAAAAACATTCAGAAGCTTCAATATATTCAAAACAGTGCAGCTAGGATTCTGTTGAGAGTTCGCAAATTTGATCATATTACACCCATTCTCCATAACCTCCATTGGCTTCCTGTCACCTACAGAATTCAATATAAAACTGCTCTCATTACCCATCAATGCTTGCACGGCACTTCACCTGACTATCTAAAGGACATTCTTGCACCATATTCATCCACCCGGTCTCTACGGTCACAGAACAGTAATTTACTTCATATTCCTCGGACCAAATTGAGGACCATGGGAGACCGAGCATTCTGTGTGGCTGCCCCCCGCCTGTGGAACTCCCTCCCTGATGACCTGAGAGCTCCACAGTCACTGGTTGACTTTAAAAGCGGCATTAAGACTTTTCTTTTTAAGCAAGCCTATTCTGCTTTCACATGATTTTATCTTTGATCTTAGCTGATATCTTTATTGATTTTACTTGATTTTATCACTTGTTTTATTTTATTTATTTTTTAAGTAAGCCTAAACATACATGATTTTATCTTTGATCTTAGTCGATATTATTGTTGATTTTATTTGATTTTATCACTTGTTTTATTTTTATCTTTACCTTGTTACACATTGTAGCACTTTGAGATTTTTATTAATGAAAAGTGCATTACAAATTGAATTCATTATTATTATTATTATTAAGACACTGGATGAGAAAAAGGCTCAACTCCAGTGCTCTTCACTGACTCCTCCCTTTTTCTTTTCTCATTAAAATGTGTTTTAATTTTCCAAAATCATGTTTTTGGATCGTTAAAAGCCACTAAGCTGAGAAGCTAAGCTACGAGCTAAGCTAACTGGCCGATCTCGGGAAAAAAATCTCCGTCTTGTCGAAGCTCCAAAATTCACGATTGAAATCCGTGCCTTCGTCTAAAAAGTTTTTCTCTGCAAAAAGAAGCTGAGAACTTGTTTACTAATTTTTTATTAAAAGCTTTATTAAATGCTATGCTAAAGAGCTCAAACCACACTGAGCGTCCGCCATTTTGAGAACCGAAAAAATGAACGAGAGAGAGCCCATGTCGCATCAAGGGGCCTTCCTCCCATTTTTCTTAAAGAGTTACGCTGCTCACTCACTCACTATCCATCCTTCGTTTCAAACAGTCTCATACTGCCATCCAGTGGTCCAAAAAAGATACTGCACTCAAAACAAACTAACCAACATTTCTTCTTGAATTTGACAATAATTACTAATTATTGTCAAATTTCAAACCATATTATCGTTTATCGCAATAATTTCTGAGACAACTGACCAGCAAATTTTGTAATCGTGACAGTTATGCGAGGTTTCATGTGATAATAGGGAGGTCTCATGATCTGTTAGTGCTTGGAGTGTGTGTTGAGGATGGCTCAAAACTACTACCACATTAAAACTCAGCTCAGTATCTTTATATTTGAACTGGGCTTACTCCCAAACAGTGCAGTGGCTCATGAGATATTTTGTTAACACTACAAACAGTGTGGGAAGCACAAATAAACCAACCAAACAATATGATCAGTGTTGTGGTGTTTAACATGATTCAGCGTTTAGCTTTGTTACTCTAAAACAGTAAAGTTAAATAAAAGTATGTAAAAAGTATACAAGTACAAAACTGTACAGTACTTTAATACAGTATTTGGAATATAAATCATTTAAATTCCAAATAATTAACACTGGGCAGTTAATACATTTAAATTAAATGTATTAACTGCCCAGGATACAAGAGATTTTGTTCATAAATGAGCAGCTTCAGTTGTAAATTGAGTTTTCTTACAGTTTTGAAGAAGTGATTCCTCCTGCATATATTGACACTTCTGCAGATTTTGCAATCTTCTAATAATTCACTTTTTATTAACATCCTCTTTTACACACCAGAGCCCATGTTAGCGCGGCCGGAATGAGACGAACTGAAAAAAAAACCCTGGAAAACTGCACAACTGTTGCATGCACAGGGATTAACTGTGATTAGTTTGGGCTTTTGTGAGAGTTTATAAAGACATGAACAATCATGATGCTGTATGATGCTTATTAAACAAAACAAAAAAATGGTATAATGATAGATTTAAATGCTTAATGTGGTGGATTAATAATAAATAAAGAATTTGTTTATTTCGTCATGCAATATTTGAATAAACAAGGATGTGCTGCCTATAAAAGTAGCTTAATTAATGGACCGCACAAAGCTGAGTTTTTACTATTTGTCCCTGTGTGTGGATCTGTGTAGTCATTCAGAAAAGAGGAACTGTGAGCAGGCGAACCCCCTGCTGGTGGGCCTGCAGCAGCACAAGCAAGTCAGTCCACTGGTGGCTCTAGACAAAAGGTACGGCAGTGCTTCTGCTGTGGGGATGTGCTCAGCAGTGGATGAGATAATGGAGTAAAACCAGGAAGACAATGACATCATTATTTAATAAACCCAACTCGTGCTCGAGTGTGATGGACGTTATTGCTGTGAGGCTGCTTGTTGAAGCATATGTGGCATGAAGTGTGTTTTTCTTATATTTAAGTAGAATTATGTGCAAAGGGATGTTCTGCACCATATGTTGCCTGGCTGTCTGCTCTTGTCTTCTTGAATTGCTCTAATTGGAGTGAAGCTTTTACGTTTAACGATACCTTGGCACACTGCAGTGGTGTTAATTATTATGTTAAACTGCCAATTTGACTTTCACTGGTAGCTCGATTTGTTTCAAACAGCATAAAGGACAAACTAAGAAAAAAATTCAAGCTTTTGTGTAAAAAAAAAAAAAGAAAGAAAAAAGACGTATCAATTTCAAAATCCGTCACTCTGGAAGACATCTGGTTTGTTCCTTTGCAGGCAGAGACAGGAATCAGCTTGTTGCGTAGAAAAACCTGGCAGCTGCAAACACTTTTTATTTGCTGCTCCGCCCTTCAGTATGAAGACGTGCTGGGAGGGAGGGTGTGATTACAAATCAACACTGGCAGCTGAATTCAATCATTATTATTCTGTAAAAGAAGTTCTGTCGCGTTCAAGATAACACCTAAACTTAACTGCGGACAAAACACCAGCCAGATGTTTCACTTCTCTGGAATAACTTCAATGGCACAAGTGTTTTTGATGTTTTTACTGATTGGTGAGTCAGAACGTCACGGACAGTGTTTATGGAATCTGATTAAACGGGAAAAAGAAACGTACGGTAGTTCATGTAGCCGCTCAGGAAGACGAACTTGTTAGGAAATACATGTTTAAAAAATAAATAAATAAATAAATACTGCATTTACCGGTGCACTACCTGTTACTTCATTTTTTTAATAATTAAAATCTTGGCAGTGTCTCAGTAATACAATATAGAATTACTGAAGCATTTTAGCAGAATATCTTAAGACAGATTATTGAGCATGCATCAGGGTATCTTAAGACAAAAGTTTCCTGATTTTTGGAATCCTGATCTATAAAACTAATGTAGTGAGTGACCCTGGTAGAGAAATATAAAAACTGTGCTCATTTGTATTTCTTTATTTCACAAAGGGACAATACGTATTAATCAACATGAATACAGTACATGACATAAAAATACCAGATTTAGACAAATAGGCTAATGTTCATCTGTAGTCCCCTAGCAGGTTGATGTAAGAGATTAAAATAAATTACAATTAACTTATGTGCATGACAACTTACATGACTTATAAGTTATGACAATTTTAAATATAGCTAAAAGTAGTGTAATTTACAGTAAACATTTATATAAAGAAATAAAAACAAGTCACGACCATAAATAGGGAAAAAGGAAGGAAATAAGTAAAAGAATTATTCAAAACACGAGGACAATTTTGATTATCTAGTAACCATTGCTTATGTGATTTCCTAAAACAGTTTAATGATGTAATATTTATTAGTTCTAATGGTAGTTTATTCCAAGAATTTGGAGCCCAAACAGAAAATGACAACCGACCGAAATAACTTTTTCTAAATGATATTTCACTGTACTGTAGTTATGTAGTTCTGTTTGGTTGTAAATGTAATTGAATAAAGTCTTTTAGCGGTGGTGGAGCCAAACCATGAAGGACTTTATGTATAAGTATGGTGTCTGAATCTGAATACATCACACATGTCAAACTCAATGCCCGGGGGCCCAATGTGGCCCTCGTTGACATCTCATCTGGCCCCCAAGATGTTATTTTAAACATAAAATACTTTTTTCACTTGAATGTTTTCAGTAATCTTTGCTTATGATGTCAAAAGTGCAACAGCGAACATCAAATGAGACCAATCAAACTCTTTTTGAGGAACCTGCAACCAAGAAAATATGTTTGGTATCTACCTTAAGTTAATGTAGATTCTGAAACTGGCCCTTAGTTTGAAAAAGGTTTTAATTTTGGCCCCCTTTTGTAAGTGAGTTTGACACCCCTGTTTTCCCAACTCAAAAAGTCATATTTATGTAATACTGTAATTTAAAACGATGATAAAGACCAACTGAACAAAAGTTTATTAACAATAGCTGACAGTTACAATGTTGTTATATCTAAAACCCAAAGTTTATAGCACTGAATGTTCACCAATCCTAAAAATGTTGAAAACTGACACTTTCCACTGATATTTCAATATATTACACAAGCACTGTCCACTTTGGTATTAATATTACTTTCTGTGGTGATGTGGCATGACGCTCTATAACGTCTTTTATATTCAAGTTCCCTTTATGTGGCGTCTAATCTTGCACCATAATTTAAACACATGCCTGAATGAATTACTGCTGGATTAGTGAAGTCGTTAATGTCATGCATCTCGTCTGAAAGAGCAAAGCAGGTGCTATCACGTTTAAATTAGTTGAAATCAAAGTACAGTATTGTAATCACATGATTAAAGACTAGTTGATATGGTGCTTGTAGTGAATGTGTACAATGCTTTTGTATGTCATTTCTTAGAGTTGTGTGTGTTTGAACAGACCTATATGTCCACTAACATCAATTTGCTTAAAAACAGCTCTGCTCAGTTCTTGCTCAAGAACTGAAATCTCAGAATAGCCATCTCGAGTGCAGCTGTGTTGTTGTGTGCGCTTGTCACAGAAGCCTGAGCGTGGGCTTCTCCTGTGCTAATAGCATCGCTCGGTAGCATCGTGGAATGAGCAGCTGTCTGCTTGACTGGTCTAAACCATTTTACCTTGCCTTCGTCTTAGGCCCGATGGCTGCTGCCCAACAGTCCCAGATGTCCAGGCTTCACCTCCGCCTGCTGACGCACCCCACCCAGGATCCCCAATCCATTCCCTATCAACGTTCTTAGACCAGGAACTCCAAGAAGCTTTTCTAGAATGTGAGGAGCAAATGGCGTCACTGGGCATGATCACTCCTATGAACCCTGAGATGGTTTGTAAGGATGGGAAGAAAACCAGTGAAGTGATGGTTGATAAGTCGAATGAGTCATTGCTGCCTCTTCCAACTGTTGTCCATCCAGGACATAGCGATGGAGATCATGGAAACAAGAGTACACATGGGAACAGTCAGATGAAGACGGTTGTGTTCAGCTTTAGGGATTACATCCTGGGCACCGAGAGAAATTCTGAGACAGCAGAAAAAGAAAGTGGAATAAAAGCTATTCAGAGTTCAAATAAAAGTTCAGATATCAAACCAATAAAAGCAAAAGCGATGGATGAAGAGAAGGAAACACCTTCTTATGGACAATCGGAAATAGTACCTATGACAAGTCATCGAACTTCAGATCATGTAGCACTCAGTGAGCAGAGGTATAATCAAGCAGAGTGGCATCTTTGTGCTACCAAGGAAAACAATTTGGCAAAAACCACAACAGACAGTCCAGTCAAAATGGAAGAAAATGAGAAAATTAAGAGCAATATCAGTATTTGTATAGGTGAAACTCAGACGGATGAATTAGGTTTGGAAGCATCTGAGCGTAGCATACATTTGAGCGATAAAGTCGTGTTATCAGAGCAGCAGACAGGAACAGACAGGCACGATGAGGACATGCAGTCAGAGTCACAATCAGACAAACGCGCAACTTCAGAATGTGACAAACAGCTCGGGCAGAACAAAGGAGCAAAGAAAAGGAAACACCGGAAAAAGAAAAAGACGAGGAGCACTGAGAGCGAACAGAAAGCAGCGGTACAGCCGGGAACCAAAACAAACACTGATGCGTGCAACATTGATTCACCACAAAATGCTGCATCAGTGTCAGAGGAGCATGCCCGATCTGTGATTTGTGGAGAACAGAGTGATAATGGGGCTGGTGGCAAGCAGCAGCTGAGTCCACAGGGAATGCTCATCTCCAGCTCATCACTACGTTCCTCCCATAGCAGTCAGGATCATCTTACAGCCTCAGTCTGTTCACCTGTCTCCAGTCAGGATCTTTCACAGAGGCCCAATCAGTCAGATAACTACAACCATATGGATGCTCAAAGTAATGTGAACCACGATCACTGTGAGCGCTCACATGGAAGTGGAGGAGAAATGCAGGAGGCTACAGTTACCACAAATGTAATAATACCCACACAGGAAAATCAAAGTGTACTCCCAAACAGTAGCTCTTGTGTGGGAGAGAGTTGCACAAGCGGCCTTGAAAAAGCTTTAATAGTGGTCCATGCGTTGCCACTGACAACACCCACACTGCCAGGAGTGATAGAAAGCAAGGGAGAGGGAGAAAGCACGAGGTGTGATTTACAGACGAGAGCAGCTACAGTAGCGTTTGCAGGGAGCGAGAAAGGAGAAAGAGACCAAAAGCTGGGAGCAACAGAAAAGTGCCTCGACTCTGCAGACGAGGAACGAGACAAACTCCTGGACGGTCCCCGTCAAGTCTCGTTAATCTGCTCACAGGGAAATAGCACACTTGTTTTCACAGCCGAAGAGAGACGGACTGCATCTGAGGGTAGCTGCAGCAGCAAAATGCCCCACAACTTGGCTGAGGCTGAAATGAAGGGTCTGCGAGAGACGAGCATCCGCGGCTCGGACACAGAGACCTCGCCAGCTGAGGAGGGGGATACAGAAAAGGAGCTGCTACGATCAGAAGCCTGTATCAACACTTCTCCCTTTGTGCTGCTCGCTAGTCCCGATGGTCGGGATCAGAGTGCTGCAGGATCTGAAACAGGAGGAGGAGAGGAGGTGGCAGAAAAAGGAGGAATATTTGGAGAGCAAATCTCATTCAGCCAGCCTGACGTCTCTGCCGGTGTGGTGTCATCAGCTGAGACGGAGACGAGTCCGCTCAGGGATGTTGCCGAGTCACAGATGAAGTCACAGAGCTGGAGCGAGCTGATTGATGCGCTCACGGAGGGCGTCTGCTTCCAACAGAACCATCTCCATCTCCCATGCCAGGAACAGCATGACTTAACAGTTTTACCTCACCACACCAAAACCAAGAGCTCCGGCAATACAGAAGGAGGGACAAAGGCTGATCTCACGCAGGATTTTATTGGAGAGGAAGCGCTGCATTTGGGACAACGTTGTGAGAAGTCGTCCATACCAGAGAAAAACCACAACCAAGTCTTCCAGTCTTCAGGCTCACCACAACCTTTATTTACTTCAAAACAAAAGATGCAGCGAGCAAGCAACAGTCAACAGGTTCAGCCTGGTAGCACGACTGAAGCAAAGATGGATGAAAGTGCATTGGTCAAAGACCAGAGCAACAGTGGTGGTCCTGATGTGTCTGGAGGGGACGTCCATCTGTGTCTGAATAAAGGTAACCACAGAGTTCACTTTGCAGATGATGTAAAGCAAGCTGACAGTTTTTCTGCACATACTAAGGATATGCTTTTTCCAGCTTTGGACTGTGCTTCTTTGCCTCCAACAACTGTTCATGAGACTTTGCATCACCGTGTTTCTGAGGCCAGTTTCACCTTCCTTAATCCTCCCAGCCTGAACGCCACAGACCTAGTTCCAATCAAGGAGGAAGCAGCAACAGATATTGCAGACGATCTTACAAAGTCCCTGAAGGATGTCATGTTGGATAATGGCGACAAACTGACCAGTGAAATCAAGAAAGAGATACATGCAGATCGCTTAAGTACCAGTAATGAGAACTTTAAGACAAACACGGAAGAATTTCCAGACACAACCGTTGCAAACATAGAGGTCTGCTCAGAGCATCCTGCTGAGCAGAACCAGAGAGATAATGAAGGGTGCATTGAGACTGATGAGTTGCACGCCGAGTCTAAAGTTGCAGTTGAGACCGAACTGCTTTTGGATTCATCTTTAAAACAAGACGTCACTGTGAATCTTGAAGAAAAAGAAGGGTGTCAGCTGCTTCCATCTGTTGTTCCTGCTGATGATGTCACCTGGAAAACTTCTTCCTCTGACTTACCTGAAGCTGGGATCTCAACTGGTGTGACATCTCATCAGATAAAGCCCACCAACTCCAGCTTTTTAGGGGAAACATCTCAGAGTGGACAAGTCAACATAGACGTCATGAAGGCTAATGATGGCTCTACAGATTTGACAAAGGAAGCTGCCTCTGAACAGTCAAAATCTGCAGTCAGCCATTGTGTCAGCAATCCACCCTTTGTGGCGCAGCCTCCTGGCCCAATGTTGAGTCACTTGGATGTTATTAGTGACGATGATATCTCCCTTCCGGAGCGCACAGATAACCGCAGTGCTGATGGAAGCTGTACTGGTGTCTCCAGAGAGGTGGACAGCAATAAGAGCAGTGAAGTGATACAAATGTTATTAGAACAGGATCTGAAGCACAGTCATGGGGGTACAGTGAAGGAAATTGGTCCAGAAGTAAAAGATCGAAACAATGCAGCGCAGTCAGGCGATGAACTTGAGAATTCAGTTTTCAATACTGTAAATATTCTTGTTTCAGAAGAAAATCTGCCTCGTGCAGCTCATTCTCCTGTTGCAGTTGATGTTCAATTAAAAGATGAATCCAGTAGGGTAACATCACAATGTCAGAGTAAGATAGACTCTACTGACTTTAAACCTGTTTGTAAAACATCTATTAGATACGATCCAGAGAATGTCAGCTGCCCTCTTTTCTCCGACTTGCCTGAAAGTGAGACACACGGTAACAATAAAAAAGACAATACGGAAGAGAAAAACAAAGTGGACGATCAGATGTTCATGTTCTCTGAAGAGAAAAAGAGACATGAAGAAGTAGTCTTGGATAATCAGACGGAAGCAGCAGACATCAGCGAGAAGCAGACAGGAAAGACAGTCTCAACACCGCAACAGGGAAATGCACCAGATAAAGAGTCTGCTGTGGAAGCTCGACATTTACAGCCGTCGTTAGGTGTAGCAAAGGAAAAAGAAACGAAACGTGAAACTTTGAACAAAACTTCAGGAAACACCGAGGAGATGCCACCAGCTGAATCAGAGTCTGGTAATGAGCGTCAGACAGTTTACAGTAAGTTTGTGCACCAAACTGAAACGCCTGCGCTGGAATGCAGCTTGGACACTGCGCCGCATTCGAGTCCTGCTCTGGGCCAATCGCACCCCTCACAAGATCTAAACAGTTTTGCTCAGCGACGAGAGCAAGAGCAGCATCTGGGACCCAGAGATTTCACAGAGGCACTGTCTGGTGGTGAAGGAGGAGAGGAAGAAAAGACGTACGGTCCGGCCCAGCTACCAGTTCCAGATACAAAACTAGGGGCAAAGGAAGGGAACTGCTCTTTTGAGAGTTTGTGTCAGTCAGAAAAAAAAGACAAGTTGATGGATAGTAGGGAAATTGTGCTATGCCACGAGAAAAACACTGAAGTACAAATTTCAGGAGGTGAGAGTGCTGAAGAAAGATTACAAAAAGCTTTCTCTCAAGTAGGTGAGACAGGAGTTGGAAAAAATATGAATAAAGCCACTGTCTTAGGGTTGGATACAAATGCAATGCTGGACGTGAAGCCTAAGTTGTCAGCTGCTTGTAAAGACCAGGAAGGAGCAGCTGAGATGTCACAGAACAGCAAAGCATCTGACGAGTTGGCTTCACAACAACTCCACACTTTACATTCCCATAACTCTGTTTCATCAAAGCTCAGTGGAGACAGTTGTGGCGTTCAAGCAGACATCAATCAGCGTGCAAAGCAAGCTGAAAAAATTCATACAAATACATTTGGTAATATCCCAGATCCAAGTAGGCAACCAGAAATTGGGGGAACGAATGTTAACGTCGCTTTAGCTAGTGAGAGTGTTGAAACTGGGGTGTGTGAAATTAAGGATAGAGAGCAACAAAGCTGCAATAAAACTTTAGCCACACAAAGAAACCCAGCAGAGCAAACAGCCATAAAAGACTCCGAAGTCGAGAAAATGACTAAAGTAGCGTTTGAGGAAGAAGTTATTAGCGAAGAGAAGAAACAAAGTGAGGTGAACTCTGCTGACGATGAAGAAGAAACAGAAGATCAGGGGAAGTTCAAATCAAACGCTAAAGACAGTGAATCAGCCTCAGGCCAGAGTGGGATGTTGCTGAGCAGTATCCAGACTGCTGTTTGTCCCTCAAAGGCGGCTATTTCAGATGAAAATAATGATAAATCGGGTAAAGTGACTGTTGTCAACACAGTAACATCTGATATTTTATCAAACTACCCAAAAGATTTCCCGCCAACCCCCTTTGTTGCTCTTAAAGTATCAGAAATGCCCCAGGATCAGGATGATGGGTTTATGGTTATACCCCCCGCCACTGCTCCTCAGTGGGACAGAGAATCCTTTCAAAAGACTCAAACAGGCAATTCGGAACAAGCTGCTGCGAAAGTAGAAGCTGCCGATGAGTCCGAGAGTCCTGCTCCTGGGCAAGCGGCCCAAGATACAAACCGGATCAAAGATGCTGCGTCCCCATCTCGGAGTGAACACGTGAATACAGTGGATACCTCGAGGTAAACACAAGAGCATGTGTGCCCAGTGCATGAAGTATACCTTAAAATAATTTAAAAAACGAGGATAGAAGAGAATTGGTTATTTTAAAGGTCCACTGACATGATTTTTTTACTATTCATCAAATTGCTCAAAATATATATATTTTATCATTTAAATATGTTCGTTTTTGCAAACAAAATGATAAATCACTTTAATTTTGCTTTAAAAGTGATTTTGAACTTCAAGCCATGTTTAATCATGGGAAATCCGATTACACACGAACGCACCATCTGTGACGTAGTATGAGGCAGAGGGCTCTGGTCTCTTTAATAGCGGACAATTTAAAACCCGACAAATTTATCAATCTATGTGAAGATTTGAGCTATTTGTCTTCATTTTGGGAAGCAGAAAATAGTTTGGGTGATGGAACAAGAAACAACAGGATCTAATTTAGGTCTGATGCTGTATCAGACTTACCTTCATGTGGAGCTGCTCACACCCGCGCACTGTGACAAGCCCAGAGCTCTGCCTCACACTCTGCACACTACGTCACAGATGGTGCGTTCGGGTGTAATCGGATTTCCCATGATTAAACACGGCTTGATGTTCAAAATTACTTTTAAAGCAAAATTAAAGTGATTTATCATTTTGTTTGCAAAAACGAACATATTTAAATGATAAAATATATATATTTTGAGCAATTTGATGAATAGTAAAAAAATCATGTCAGTGGACCTTTAAGTCTGATTGCATTTTCTTTGTTGTTTTTTTCCGAACTGAGCTTTGCAGTAACACCATTTTCAGATCTTGTTTGAAGCGATTGTTGTGTAGAGCAGTCTGACTATGAATATGAATGAGGAGGAGGTAAACACAGAGCTGCACTTTGTATTGAATCGAGCTCAGTCATATGACTGCCCGTTGAACTCTAATGGAAGTAATGCAGCCCATTATGTAAAGGGTGACATCAGCTGTGACATCGTCCCTGGTCTCCAGGGAACAAACGAGCCTACTCTCCAACAAAGGACACCTCGCAACACAAACATACCTACGCACTCTATTCTAGGAACCATATTTCCGCACATGGCTAATTAATTTTGTCATTTTACACTGTTAACTAAACAGCAAACCCTCTAATCTTCTCCTCTTGCATTTTTTTTCCAGACCGTTCCCATCTTTGGAGTCACCTCAGCTAGAGTTTCTAACTCCCACTGAGGAGGTCGCTCTTCCTCTGAGGCAAGAAGAAGTTATTCCACTTCTGGACCAATCAGAAGAAAATACAACGCAGAGCTTATCTCTGAGTCCTGTGAAGAGGCCAGTAGATCTTCCCATACCATTAGAAAAGATAGTAGACCTTCCAAAACCATCACAGCAGACAGCAGAGCTTTCCAAACCAACACAGAGCTCAAAGGCAGAGTTCTCACAAGAAAAGGCAGAAAAGGTCGATCCGTCTGAGACAACTGAGACAAGAGAACATCCAGACGAGTCTTCAGAATCTGATGAGAAACCTGTTGAAGTGAAGGAAGAGCAGGCTGGCGTTTTACAATCAACTAAAAAGTTAGAAGAAATCCCAGAACCAACCAAACTTGTGGCAGAATCACAAGAACCAGCAGACACCGAGGTTCTGCAACTAAAAAAGACGACAACAGAGCAAGAAGAGGTGAAGCTGCCAGAAGAGTTTGAAGGCAAACCAGCTGAGGTCCCACCTGTGGAGACAGAGGACACCGAAGTGGCAGAAAGCAGCCTCGACTTCTCTACAGAGATCCCACACAGCGGGTGAGTTTACATGCAAACTTAAAGAACTGAGAAGTTCATCTTTTAAAATGTTACCCATAAAAAAACAACAACAACGTTATTTTATTCTTCTGAATGTTGGTCACAAACTCACGATAAGCAACTGCAACCTGTTCCTCTAAATCTCAGCAGGGACTGAGCGCAGTAGCTCACACTTCTGCCTTTCACACGTTTAAAGTGGTTTTGTTTGGCTTGCAAACACTTGCAGTCTGGGAGTTATTTAGAAGGAATTTCACAAACTTGTTCTACATCTGACATCAGCAAAATATTTGTAGTGTTAAAGTTACTACAGTGAACCTTTTTTTATTATTATTTCATTCTCCATTTGGGCTTTCTTGAGTGTTTTCTGTATGTTTTTTTGCAGTATAACTACTTTGTGGTATTTTAGATGCTCACATATCAAAAAAGTTCATTCAGAAGATCAGTCGTATGTACTGTGCTTTTATAACGTTTATAATTTTCAAAATACAGTATTTGCCTTTTTTAGCAAATGTTTACTTCAAAGAAATACATTAAGATCTCTTCATTTGCGTCAAAATCATCAATATCTTTAAAGTGTGTGTGACATGATTTTCGAACTTTGCCTAAAGTGGCACTAAATATATATCTTGTATCATTGAACTATGTTCGTTTTTGCAAACAAAATGATAAATTAATGAAAATTTGTTTCAAAGTGAGTTTAAAATTTGCGCCGTGTTTCTTCACGGGACATCCGGGTACTTACGCATGCGACGTCTGTGACATACGAGCAGAAATGTCAGCTAGAATGCCCCCTGTAAATAACAATGGCGGACAATATAGAAACCGACAAATTTAGCAATCTAAGTGAAGATTTGAGCGATTTGTCTTCAGTTTGGGAAGCTGAAGTTAGTTCAGGTGATGAACAAGAAACAGCAGGTTCTAATTTAGGTCTGCAGCGTATTTATTTCAGCCTTACCGTTCAGAAGCGAGGGGGGTCCGAGGGGTGCAGCTTTGTTTTGTCCATTCTTGATGAAGTTTTTCATCCTTTGGGAAAGTGAAAAGGCTCACTTGTTCACTGGCGATATTAGAACACCCAAATGCGACAAAACGTACCGGCATTTTTCAAGTTATACAAAAAAAATTAGGCGATCTGGCAGACAATGAATATGCGTTATTATGGCAGACGCAGACTGACATTTCTGGTCGCACGTCACAGACGTCGCATGCGTAAGTACCCGGATGCCCCGTGAAGAAACACGGCGCAAATTTTAAACTCACTTTGAAACGAATTTTAATTAATTTGTCATTTTGTTTGCAACAACGAACACAGTTCAATGATACAATATATTTATTTTGTGCCACTTTAGGCAAAGTTCAAAAATCATGTCACCATGTTTAGCTGATGTTTTGCCCCACTTAGCTAGCATTCTGCTTCTTTTAGCTTTAACAACGCTGTTTCAGGTTTTTCAGCGTATTTCAGCAAAGTAATTAAACGTTCAGCGTTCACACTTTCACACAAAAAAAAAGACAGTTTCGGTTGTTCATTCAAACATTTAGCTTTAGCTAAACTATTTATTATTATTTTTTTTAGATATTCACATGCAATCCTCTTCCTGATCACATTCTGCTGTTATAGCAGAAATCAGTGTAGGGGATTACATTTATTGCTTAAAAATTTTTTTCTTTCTCTGGTGCTACACGTTGCGGAGCCATCCACATACCACATTAGCATTTGCTGCCTGTCTGTCTGAACACTTGTCCCATCAGAGACACGCAGCTTTGCTCAGACATAACAGTGGACGGTGCAATATCTTCTTGGATTTCATCAATAGCTAAAGTTACACAGGGACAGGAATATGACTGCATGTGAGTGTACACATTTGCTTCTTCCTCTGCCCTCACAGGGTGTTCTATAGCTGTCAGTCTCGCTCAGTCTGTGCAGCTTTGTAGCCTGTAGTGGGAGGAATGTAGGCAGCCTCTCAGTCCCACTGAAGTCATTCGCACAGAGCAGACTGAGTGGAACAAAAGCCAGAGTTCAGAGGAGCACTTGAGCATGTGCCGGGGTGTGAGCGTGTGTGACGGAGTCAGCCCGAGTCGTACACAGACGGGAGAAGGACGGGAAAGTGCAGTCAGACTCTCACTGCTGTGGAGTTTAAAACTCCCTTAACGGAAGTTGTTACGAAACTTTACTGCTGCTACGTCTGAAGCGGAGATGGATCCATTTGGGACTGAAATCTGGGTGAGTTGACAGAAAGCAGCTGCTCTGTTTTGTCGTCGGTGTCCGTCTACAGTCTCGAGCTTCCAGGTGGACGCAACAGATGGTCTGTAGATACCGTAATTTTCGGAGTATAGGTCACACCGGAGTATAGGTCGCATTGTCCAATTATTACCAATAGATTGGAAAAATCCCTAGATAGGTCGCACCGGAGCATAGGTCGCAGGCCATGAAAAAAAATGATACAAAGGTGCGACCTATACTCCGAAAAATACGGTACCTGTTGGCATTAATAATAATAATAATAATGTCTATTGGTGAGGGACAAGACAAAGCGCAGCCCACGAGACCCCTTATGATGAGTAATATAAATGGAAACAATGTTCCCTCGCCCGGACGCGGGTCACCGGGGCCCCACTCTGGAGCCAGGCCCGGAGGAGGGGCACGTTGGCGAGCGCCTGGTGGCCGGGCTTTCACCCATGGAGCTCGGCCGGGCACAGCCCGAAGAGGAGACGTGGGTCCCCCTTCCCATAGGCTCACCACCTGTGGGAGGGGCCAAAGGGGTCGGGTGCATTGTGGAATGGGTGGTGGCCGAGGGCGGGGACCCTGGCGGTCTGATCCTCGGCTACAGAAGCTGGCCATTGGGACATGGAATGTCACCTCTCTGGTGGGGAAGGAGCCTGAGCTAGTGTGTGAGGTTGAGAGGTTCCGGCTAGAAATAGTCGGACTCACCTCAACGCATGGCTCTGGCTCTGGAACCAGTTTCCTTGAGAGGGGTTGGACACTCTTCCACTCTGGAGTTGCCCCTGGTGAGAGGCGCCGAGCAGGAGTGGGCATACTTGTTGCCCCCCATCTCGGTGCCTGTACGTTGGGGTTCACCCCGGTGAACGAGAGGGTAGCCTCCCTTCGCCTACGTGTGGGGGGACGGGCTCTGACTGTTGTTTGTGCCTATGCGCCGAACGGCAGCGCAGATTACCCACCCTTTTTGGAGTCCTTGGAGGGGGTATTGGAGGGTGCGCCTCCTGGGGACTCCCTTGTTCTGCTGGGGGACTTCAACGCTCACGTGGGCAATGACAGTGAGACCTGGAGGGGTGTGGTTGGGAGGAACGGCCCCCCTGATCTGAACCCGAGTGGTGTTCTGTTGTTGGACTTCTGTGCTCGTCATGGATTGTCCATAACGAACACCATGTTCAGGCATAAGGGTGTCCATATGTGCTCTTGGCACCAGGACACCCTAGGTCGTAGTTCAATGATCGACTTTGTTGTCGTCTCATCTGATCTGCGGCCGCATGTCCTGGACACTCGGGTGAAGAGAGGGGCGGAGCTGTCAACTGACCACTACCTGGTGGTGAGTTGGCTCCGATGGTGGGGGAGGATGCCGGTCAGACCTGGCAGACCCAAACGTATTGTGAGGGTCTGCTGGGAACGTCTGGCAGAGTCTCCCGTAAGACGGAGCTTTAACTCCCACCTCCGGGAGAGCTTTGAACACGTTCCGAGGGAGGCGGGGGACATGGAGCCCGAGTGGACCATGTTTCGCGCCTCTATTGTCGAGGCAGCTTATCGGAGTTGTGGCCGCAAGGTTGTTGGTGCCTGTCGTGGTGGCAACCCTCGAACCCGGTGGTGGACACCGGCGGTGAGGGATGCTGTCAAGCTGAAGAAGGAGTCCTATTGGGCCTTTTTAGCCTGTGGGACCCCGGAAGCAGCAGATAGGTACCGGCAGTCCAAGCGGCATGCGGCTCGGGTGGTTGCTGAGGCAAAAACTCGGGCGTGGGAGGAGTTCGGAGAGGCCATGGAGAATGACTTCCGTACGGCTTCGAGGCGATTCTGGTCCACCATCCGGCGTCTCAGGGGGGGAAAGCGGTACGCGACCAACACCATTTATGGTGGGGATGGCGTGCTGTTGACCTCAACTCGGGATGTTGTGAGTCGGTGGGCGGAATACTTCGAAGACCTCCTCAATCCTACTGGCACGTCTTCCACTGAGGAAGCGGAGCCTGGGGACTTTGGATCGGGCTCTCCAATCTCTGGTGCGGAGGTCGCCGAGGTGGTTAAAAAGCTCCGCGGTGGCAAGGCTCCGGGGGTGGATGAGATTCGTCCTGAGTTCCTTAGGGCTCTGGATGTTGTGGGGTTGTGTTGGCTTACGCGACTCTGCAATATCGCGTGGACATCGGGGGCAGTTCCCTTGGATTGGCAGACTGGGGTGGTGGTTCCCCTATTCAAAAAGGGGGACCGTAGGGTGTGTTCCAACTATAGAGGGATCACACTCTTAAGCCTCCCTGGTAAGGTCTATTCAGGGGTTCTGGAGAGGAGGGTCCGTCGGATAGTCGAACCTCGGATTCAGGAGGAGCAGTGTGGTTTTCGTCCTGGTCGTGGAACACTAGACCAGCTCTACACCCTCAACAGGGTCCTGGAGGGTGCGTGGGAGTTTGCCCAACCAGTTTACATGTGCTTTGTGGACTTGGAAAAGGCATTCGACCGCGTCCCTCGGGGGGTTCTGTGGGGGTACTCCGGGAGTATGGGGTACCAGGCCCATTGATATGGGCTGTTAGGTCCCTGTACGACCGGTGTCAGAGCTTGGTCCGCATTGCCGGCAGTAAGTCAGGCTCGTTTCCGGTGAGAGTTGGACTCCGCCAAGGTTGCCCTTTGTCACCGATTCTGTTTATAACTTTTATGGACAGAATTTCTAGGCGCAGCCAAGGTGTTGAGAGGATCCGTTTTGGTGGCCTTAGAATCGCTTCTCTGTTTTTTGCAGATGATGTGGTCCTATTGGCTTCATCAGCTCGTGATCTACAGCTTTCACTGGAGCGGTTTGCAGCTGAATGCGATGCGGCCGGGATGAGGATCAGTTCCTCCAAATCCGAGGCCATGGTCTTGAGCCGGAAAAGGGTAGCGTGCCCTCTCCGGGTCGGGGAGGAGGTCCTGCCCCAAGTGGAGGAGTTTAAGTATCTCGGGATCTTGTTCACGAATGAGGGAAAACTGGAGCGTGAGATCGATAGGCGGATAGGTGCAGCGTCCGCAGTGAAGCGGGCGCTGTACCGGTCTGTCGTGGTGAAGAGAGAGCTGAGTCAAAAGGCAAAGCTCTCAATTTACCGATCGATCTACGTTCCCACCCTCATCTATGGTCATGAGCTTTGGGTTATGACCGAAAGAACAAGATCTCGGATACAAGCGGCTGAAATGAGTTTTCTCCGCAGGGTGGCTGGACTCTCCCTTAGAGATAGGGTGAGAAGCTCAGTCATCCGGGAGGGACTCGGAGTAGAGCCGCTGCTTCTCCACATCGAGAGGAGCCAGTTGAGGTGGCTCGGGCATCTGGTTAGGATGCCTCCTGGACGCCTCCCTGGTGAGGTGTTCCGGGCATGTCCCACCGGGAGGAGACCCAGAGGAAGACCCAGGACACGCTGGAGGGACTATGTTTCTCGGCTGGCCTGGGAACGCCTTGGGATTCCCCCAGAGGAGCTGCTCCAAGTGGCTGGGGAGAGGGAAGTCTGGGCCTCCCTACTTAGGCTGCTACCCCCGCGACCCGACCCCGGATAAGCGGAAGAAAATGGATGGATGGATGGATAATGTCTATTCCTGTCATCTGCGTATGTTTCCCATACACAGACGAAATTCGTCTCTGCATTTAACCCAACCACCTACCAGGTGGTGCAGTGAGCAGCCCGAAAGCGCCCGGGGAGCTGGAGAAATAGGTGTGCACTCATAGACACCCCAAGGTGGGTAGTGGCCGGGGCGCGAACCCGCGTCCTTCGGGTCCCAAGTCAAAAGCCCTGCCACTACACCATCTTGGCTCCTTAATTAAGTTACCCAGAGACTTCTTTTAATTTTTGTTAATTCAAATGTCATCAAATGAATAATCTTGTTATTTGTATTAGCATCAGTGCATTTTAATGTTGGATAAATCAAAGACTCTGTTTAATTCATAATGTTGATGGTGATACATTTTTCATTGAAACGTTTTTCACTGAACTTTCAGTGAAAAACAGAACAATGACTTTATTTTATTAGTTTGAATCAGAACATAAATAAGTCATAAGAGACTCTCTTTACTTTTACTTTGTTTGATTCAGATATACAGGTAGTCCCCGACTTACGAGCGCTCTAACTTACGAGGTTCCGGACTTACGAGCTGGCGAATTTTTGGAAAAAACACAAAAAATACTGAGTTTTTCTGTGTTTTTTCACCACAGTTCGTTAGCTAAACATGTGGACACACGTTTCCGATCATTTTTATGCACTCATAAGCAGTTTTTCGATGAAAAACGAGTGTTTGTAGTCGCGCTAGCAAAACCGTTCCAACTTACGAGCGAAATTCCGGACTTACGAGACACGTGGCGGCCGTTCCAAATTACGAGATTTCCGTGTTACGAGCACCTCGTTGTAACGGAACTCGCTCGTAAGTCGGGGACTACCTGTAATCAAAGCATAACCTTGTGTTATTCATATGAACAGTGTTATTTTTCAATATGTTGAATATCATTGTCATTCTATAATATGCTGGTGTATTCTCAATATGTATACATGTGAATCAGAATGCTGCTTAAAGTTGAAATTTATGTCAAGTTGAACTTTTCAGATTTGTTTTAGAAATGTTAAGACGCTAATCAAGTTATCATATTGACTGACGACTCCTTGTCTGTCTTTTCTAAAAACAATCTTCCTCTGTTATCCTGCACAACCTTCAGAATTTCAACTCTCTGACCCGAGCAGAATCACTCCTTTATTTTGGTGAACAACCAATGAGCGGAGTGGATTTAACTGGGTCAAGCTCTCTACAAAAACCCTAACTTCTTGCTTTTCTTCAGTCCACGAGGGAAGTTAAACTATGCTCTTCTCCTGAAATTTCGGTGAACGCCAGTCAAACGCCAATGACTTTGTTCTATCAGCAAGGTTT
>JBBPBX010034147.1:0-10960 GCA_038048925.1 Garcialebias charrua
GTGGGGCGCGGGGGGGGGGGTTTGAAGCCGCTTTCTTTTAATTTAACAAATTTGTGTCGTTGCATTTAATTCTTTTTAAACTCAGAATATTTTCTAAATAACGAAATATAAGTGATTAGTGATGGAAATCCATCTGGATAACGGCGGACCGACTGCTCGTAAAATATACGACAGGTCCAGACCACACGTACATTTTGTTCGTATCTGAAAAAAATCTTAGGATACGAAAACATTGTTGGATGCCACAAATGATCCTTAATCGCTCGTACGCACAGGATAAGCACATATCTGTGCGTACGAACTGTTTGTGCATGAGGCATGTGTTTCTATATGAAACCACACATGAGGCTCTTTTGCACGTGTGTTTCATAATGTTTTCCGACTCCACACGTGAAGTTGTTGTTACCCCCACCCCCCGCAGTATTTATCACCCGACCATCTCTTCTCCACAATCGATCTTTGGTAATCTGAGCCCACCGTGCAGCTGAGGCTTAAGTGCACGTAGGGGTGGGTGGGTTGGCAGCAGCGATGGAGTGATAGAGTGGGAGATCTATAATTGATGATGTTTTCTAATGACAGCTGAAAGCTGCAGCGTCTTTGGGAACACGCCCTGATGGATTGTGTGTTTGGCTGGGACTTCTTGGAGGAGGAGTGTGCAAAACAAAAGCCATGCTCAGAATAAGATGGCTGCTCATGGGTTTGTTGTTCGTTAAAGATAAATGCATTGCAGCTATCAGCTTTCTATGGTGTCAAAACTCACACCACATTTAATTTTTGTTCAAACAGCACAAGCCTTTTATGTTGTAGTGCATCTTTAATCTGTCAGTCAAACAGTTTTATTGTGTATTTACCACTTTAAGTATCCCTTAAAATGTATTCTTACACACAAGAACTGCTCCCAGCTTGCACGTGGCAATCATTTTGTTTTTGTCCCAGAGCACAACAAAGCAAACAATAACACTGTTGTGGAAATCTGAAGACTGTTTTTCGGCCTTTGCGGTGAAAACGTTGCTGGTTCCCAGCAGCTCTTCTCTGTGTTGCTGTGCAGCAGCATCTCGGCAGGGTGGACACCACTGCAGACAAAAACAACAGCCCACCTCTGTCTTCCTCCTCCTCCTTCCTCTGTTCATCTGTGTTTTTCAAAAATCCCTGAAAAGACCTTCACTTGAGCTGAGGCCTGGGACGCTGCTGCTTTTTAAATATTTACGAGCCACTTGATAAGGGCAGCTGGGCTCTTGATTGTTGTCCCTTTACTGTCCGCTGGCATTGAGATGACGACAAATCCACATTTTGTCTCCATCCCACTAATACACTCTCTCTAGGAGGACATGGACGTCCACTGGGCAGCCATTCTCAGAAGCTTTAGCTGCTTTTTGCTAAACTGGAACAAATCTATAAAGAGAAACAAACAGGAGGAAAACAAATGTAAACATCAATGTCTAATTGTTGTTTTTCCAGTTTATTCCAACAAATCTTTGACGTTACCTGTGTTTTGTAAAGTTTATGAACATTATTGGCAAAGTTAAGTTAGTACAGTATGTGGTAAACAGACAAGGCAGAAACACAATGACTTTTAAACAGCGATTGACCTTTGGCCTCAGATGCTGAAAAGAAACACAAACCTTCTTTCAGCGTTTGACTGTCCTTAATATATGCAACAGTTTTCTACCTTTCTGAACAAGCTCAATTTTATTTTCTTTAAATATTGTTTATTTTTACGGGTGTGCTGATACTAATATAATTTCACCATGATCAATAACAGCTGATCAGTTACTCCGTTCTTCAATCCGATCCACAACTATTCTTATTTTCACCATCAGGGAAGCCATCAACAGGCTGTGTGAAGCTGTGCCGGGAGGAAAAGGGGCCTGGCGGAAAAAGGTTATTTGTAAATGTATAATTTATGAAGTTTATTTGTACTTATATCTCCATCATTGTCAAATTCTCTCAACAAAACAGCCCCTCCGTCGTGTTCTTGCATCTTTCTAAATGTATTTATTGTGTGTCTCCTTTTGGATGCAGTCCCCAAACAAAGCTCTGCAGTCAGTCATGGGGAAAAGTAACCTGCGGTTTGCAGGCATGACCATCGCTGTCAACATTTCTGTAGAGGGACTCGGTCTGCTCATCCCAACCACACGGCAGGTCAGGTTACTTTATTAACAGGAAGAAATTGAACTGAACATATTGTTGATTTTTATTGTACAGCGGTGACATATTGTAAGGATATACAGTAATACTAGTCAGTTTTGCTGATTGTACAATATTCCAGATGAAAGATTTGAGAAGATTTTATCTGACACAAACTTATCATCAATATTCACAAGTTCTCTCTTTTTAGATTAATACCAATATTTCTGTGACTAGGTGGTGATAATGTAAAGACATGAAATGTTAACTTATGTTGGTCCAGCAGGACTGGACCATTTATTTAACAGAATCATAAATTTACATCACAACATATGTACATGATTGGTTGATCATTTTTCCTATAATTAACTTCAGCACAGATGAAATACGCGTCCGTAACTTCATAGGAACAACAGAATAAAGTTATGGGTTTTAATAACTTATACCGCAGGCTCTTAACTTAGTTCTGGCTTAGAAATATAAAAGTTTAAGAGGAGGATGGAAGAAAAGATGGAGGGAAGTCATTATGACTTAGGGAAGGAATGAAGTTCAACCAGCCTGACACTTTCCATGCGACTCTTCGGCTAGACACAGGTACGCTGGTAACATTGCCGACTCTTTACCTTGCCAGACGGTCAGTCAAGAACGGAATCTCCTTGATGTCCGAGTGAGAGAGGCAGACCAGCCCTAATACTTTTCAGCGTCTCCTGAGTCCGCTCTGAATGGCAGCAAAGCGGCACGTCCTGGTTGGGTTTTCAGAGTAAAAGCGTTCTTGGGTGTGAACACTCATAGTCGGAGCTTAGAAGCTCAGGTGAGTTTACAGCAGTCTTGCTGTTAACTCGGCTGTTGAAACTAGGCCTTTAGCTCTTGGTCAAAGTTTCCCGGCTTACAAGAGGAAGCCATTTCATGTCAACTTCCTCACAACAACTCAACGTTCCAGCAAAGCTTAGAACTTTTTAAGCAAGGATCCAAGATCAGTGACTTGTTCTTCCCCGATTGGTCCAAACGAACCATTGGAAGGGAGTTAGAATGAAGGTCACTCGGATAGGAGAGGATTGTTTTTAAGAAGTTGTTTAGAATGAAGAGAGAGAACAGATTAGACTGGAGCCAGCTTCATAAAACAACTGATTAAAACTGCATTCTAACTTCTAACAAACTGAGGAGTTCAGTCTGACATATTAATTCACTTTCATCGTTTGATTCATCATATGAAGAAGTGATCAACATTTTGAAATAGCATAAAACATGATCAAACAATGACAAGTTATTCTCAGAATTAATTCTGAATTAACACACATTAAAAGGAAGTCTCTTCTGAAATATGTGTTTTGATTCAAATAAATGTAATAAAATAGTGTTAATGTCTTTTTACTGAAAGTATCAGTGAAAAGGTGTCACTGGGACAGTTCAGAGACGAAGGTGTATCAGAGACCACCGTCTGGTCCACTACAATATGAACAATGTTCTCTGTTAAAATCAATTGGTGCTTTTCTAAGAACGTTAATTGTTACTTTTGAAGGTTTGGTTTTCTTTTACTTCACTTTACCTTATACAGTCTGTAGACCATGATTTGTATCAAAATTGAAATGTTGCAGTAAGGTCATTTATTAATTTTTAAATAAAAAATAAAATCTGAAGGAAATACTGAATACTCTGATGCATGCTCAATAATCCAGGTAGAAAAATCTAAAAAAGCTAAGTCTGGTCCTCTGGACATTCAAAAACAAAACAAAACAAAGCAAAAAAAATGTAGAAACGTTTCGTCTTTCGTCCGAAAGACGAATAGCACCCTCCCACTGTGGGAGGGTGCTATTTATAAGACTGAGCTGAACACAGCAACTCAGACTGAGGAAGTCTTTCGGACGAAAGACGAAACGTTTCTACATTTTTTTTGCTTTGTTTTGTTTTGTTTTTGAATGTCCAGAGGACCAGACTTAGCTTTTTTAGAAATACTGAATACCTCTAAAGTGAGCTGCCAAGTGTTGCTAAGTGTTAAAACTTTTAGATAAGACAAAGAGTAAAGTATTTCACATCCATTTTTGATGAATAAAACTACATTTATGTCGCTTCACACTTGTCTTTAGTCTTTGCTTGTCTTTTCTCCACTTGTCTCTTTCAGGTGATCGCACATCATCCCATGCAGTCCATCTCGTTCGCCTCTGGAGGAGACACAGTGAGTATCTGGATTACATGTTTATACCACAACATGACAGAGTCAGGTGCCTTGTTCTGGTTTCCAACATTATGACTAAACAACTCAATAGATTTAGTGACAGATATCTAAAGTAAGTTTTGCCTAACTGAATTTTCCTGGATTCTGCAGGACACACCTGATTATGTTGCCTATGTGGCCAAGGATCCCATAAATCAGAGAGGTATGCCCTAAACACCTTCCTCCTCACTGCCCAGTTCATGACCATCAGTAATGGGGGCGGCCGTGGCGTAGTGGTAAGGGCAGTCGTCTCCCGATCGGAAAGTTGGCGGTTCGACTCCCGGGACCTGCACCATGTGTCGTTGTGTCCTTGGGCAAGACACTTAACCCTGAGTTGCTCCCGGTAGGACTGGAAAGCACCTTGCATGGTAGTCTGCCGCCACCGGTTTATGAATGTGTGTAGCATTCAATATATGTGTAGCACTTTGAGATTTTCAGTAATGAAAAGTGCGTTATAAATTGAATTAATTATTATTATTATATTAATATTTTGACAGGACTAAAAATAGAGAAATTGCATTTCCTGCAAAAATGCAGTGTGAATACTTATTGCTGAAGAACATAAACAGCTGAAATTAGCTAAAAAACATGCTGAAATTATATTTCTTGCCCACCCACCCTTTTTTTTTTGCGAGTCGAGATGGTTCTGTTCATCCTAAACATTCATTGCATTTGTAAAGGATCTTTGGTGTGTCAGTATTAAACTGACACACTTTACCTTAATTACTTACTTATTCAGATTAAATAGTAATTCACGGGTTCTCTCTTTTTCAGGTTTACCCAATATTTCTGTGATCATTTATGATGGACAATAAACCATATGCCATAAAGTGACAATGAAACGTTGATTTTAGACGGTATGCCAAAAGACACTACCTTTTATTTAAAATAAATCAACTAAAATTAACACCCATGTACACTTGATTGATTGATTTCAATTTCTTACAAATTAAACGCATCAGCACATTTAATTGTAACACAACAGACATCAGTACAGGATGACAATAATACTTTTTATCTGTAGGCTTTAGCTTAATGTAGTTACCAGCTTAAAATGATATGGGAAAGGAGGAAGTAGGAGAAGAGGAAGAAATAGTTTAAAGGAAATTAATTGTCTTGAGTATGCTACCAGAAATGACACTCTCCATCAGACTTCTGCTGAATCCCAGGTACGTTTGTAAACAGCTGACTCATTACCTTTTAAGATGACAGCCTGATAAGAGAAGACATTAGCCTTTCAGATGCACAGAGTCCTTGCAGGCCCAGTACGTCCGAACTGGTTATTTGTT
Organism: Garcialebias charrua; assembly: GCA_038048925.1. Classification (NCBI taxonomy): domain Eukaryota; kingdom Metazoa; phylum Chordata; class Actinopteri; order Cyprinodontiformes; family Rivulidae; genus Garcialebias; species Garcialebias charrua. The sequence goes on from JBBPBX010034147.1 coordinate 5,629, forward strand.
TACTGTTCAACGTCTCCTGGGGTCCGCGTAGTTCATCAGAAAATGGTGTCAGCTCTTGGTTGACTTCAAGACCAGACGTTCCTCGAAGGAAAGTTCATGAAGAACTTTGAGCTTTTAGCTTTGCTGAATTTATAACGGCATGTTATAAATTCTGGCTGATAAGCCAGTCTTTGATTTATGACTGCAGCTTACTTCAGCTTAAAGAGAAAGGACATGACAGTTTTTCTGTCTTTTCAAACTCCTTCAAACTCTTGAAGCGTTCCGGAAGCAAAACGCTTTTTCTAAAGTGTTGAAATTAGGAAAACAGTCTCCTCATTGGTCCGCGTGCCAGTGGGAGTGAAAAGAAAATGAGACTTAGGCAGTCAAGGTCTGTTTTAAAGACAGAGAGAAATGTTTTAGGAGGACAGGAGACAGTGTCTAGAACTTTCGTCTACGACTTGATTCACTGTCTCAAACAATTTAAACCAAGACTGGAAGATCATTCTGACATATAATTCAACTTTGATATAGTTCTTTTGAATAGACAGAGGCAGAATATACCAGCATATTAATGATCATTCACATATTTAGAATATACTGCTCATATGAAATAAACACAGGTGATACTTCAGAATACATTTGTATTAGAACACAATTAAGAGTAGTAATAGTGTCTTTGTGAGAGACTATGGCCCTCATTCACGAAAATGTTCGTATTTTTATCCTAAATTTCTCCTACTTCTGTGCGTACGAAGCGTTCGTACGAACATGCCACGTCAGATTCAACAAAGTCTTCTATCCACAGGAAACGTGTGTAAACGGGTTGCGTAAAGTTGATGAATCCCACCTGTTCCATCCACCTGCGCGTGCTCGCGGAGAGGTCATTTACATAATTCCCACCCCTCAAAACACCATATAAGGCCACGTTTCCTGCCTTTTGACAGCAGGAAGTGTCCATTCATTCTAAATCAAGAAGTAAAGAAGAACTTCACGCGTTCGGAGATTGAAGTTCTGCTCTGCCCCCCACCCCCCGCAAGTGTCGGATGGTCAAATATCTTTAATTTTAGTGTACTGTGTTACATTATAGTTTCACTTATTCAGAAGAGCTGTGGCGCACCGCTACCCCCCACCCCCCCGCAAGTGTCGGATGTGTTTTTGAACAGAAGCATTTTAAAATGTCTCGAAACTACAGTTAACTTCATATTAATATTGTAGTGCATATGTTGTGTGTCCCGTGGGTCGTACAGTATCAGAAATCAAGAATAAATGGTTTGATCTGAAAATGGCTTCAAACAAACGTCTCGCCGCAGCACGGACAGGAGGTGGTCAAGGAATAGTCTGCGAGATGGATGGACAATAAATGCCACGCTGCGCAGACGCGTGCCAACATGTTTTGCAGCACAAATGAGTCATGCGCGCTCGTCATCGCGCAACCACATTCTGCAGGTTATATTTCGAATCAGATATAATAATCTATTGCTCCGATGGTGTTTGGCACAGCAGTCCAGCAATAGCATGAAAATCAGTCTTAATTCGTACTTGTTCTGCGGCGGTGTATGGGAATTTTATGTACCTGGGTGTTAATATGAGGAGGGCTTTGATGACCAAGGGGAGCGCACGACTCACTGAAGCCTGCGCGACACACCAGACAAATTAAACTTAAAATTATAATTCTAATTCAAACAGAATAACCTATTGTCAAGAATAATTATGGTGCGTGATTTTTTTAAACCCAAAATATTTTCTAAATAACGAAATATGAAGTTATTCGTGGAGAAGATCCGTCTGGATGACAGCAGACTGACGCTCCTAAATTATACGACAGGTCCGGACCACTCGTAAATTTTGTTCGTATCTGAAAAAAATCGTAGGATACGAAAACATTGTTGAATGCCACAAATGATCCTAAATCACTCGTACGCACAGTTTAAGAACAAATCTGTGCGTACGAACGGTTCGTGAATGAGGGCTGTTCTCAAACTCAAAATAAATGTAAATAAATGTCTGTTGCACAGACCAAAAAACATGCATGTTAGGCTGATTGGTGACTCTAAATTGACCCTAGGTGTGAGTGAGAGAATGGATGGTTGTTTGGTGTGAGTGAGACAGGTCCCTCTTGTAAATGAGTCCCCGTGACTCAACGAGGCTAGCCTGTATAAATAAAGGTTGAATGAATGAATGAGTGTTAAATGTCTGTTTACTGGAAGGGTCAGTAAAAAGCATCACTGGAACAGTTCAAAAAGACGAAGGTGTAATCTTGCATCATAGTGGACCCCGTCATGTCCACTACACATTGTTGACCTTGTGTTGATTTTGCACATGACAAATAAACCTAACCTAACCTACATAACCTAACCTACATAACCTAAATGAAAGAACAAGCCAAATTTTGCATAAGAAAGCAGAAAAAAACACTTATTTGCTGAAATATGTTTACATAAGCAGAAATGAGCAAAAAGTTAGGAAATTAACTAAACAAAAGCTGAAATTAGCACACAAAAAAGTAACTGAAAAGGGAGCAAGAAGCTTAAACTACCAGAAGGAAGTGGAAGGAGCCGAAATTAGCTCCAAAAATGTGGAATAAGCTGAAAAATCTAAATTTAGCACAACAGCTATAGTATAGCGGCCGTGGTGTAGTGGTAATGGCAGTCGTCTCCCGATCGGAAAGTTGGCGGTTCGACTCCCGGGACCCGCACCATGTGTCGTTGTGTCCTTGGGCAAGACACTTAACCCTGAGTTGCTCCCGGTAGGACTGGAAAGCACCTTGCATGGTAGTCTGCCGCCACCGGTTTATGAATGTGTGTAGCATTCAATATATGTGTAGCACTTTGAGATTTTCAGTAATGAAAAGTGCGTTATAAATTGAATTAATTATTATTATTATTATAAAAGCAGAAAATAGCAGAAAGAAGTTGAAAAGATCATAACGAGCTGAAATTAGCAGAGCCAATTTATTTAGGCTGAAAGTAGCCGAAATGAAAAACTTGAATTTATCTGAAAACAGCTGAAATTAGCTAAAAATGCTTAAAAAATACAAAGTTAGCTGAAAATGTAGAACAAACTTAAATTAGCAGAAGTGTAGAGAGAGCACAATGTTGCCCAGTTAGGCTGAACAAAGAAATTAGCACAAAAATTGGAAATTTTCCAGACAAAGCTAAAATTAGCAACAAACCAGCTGAAAAGTAGCTAAAAATAAAAGAAAGAATTTTAAATTGCCAGAAGGAAGTGGAGAGAGCATATTTTTGGTAAATTAAGCTAAAAAAACTTGAAATTAATGCAAAAAATGTGGAATTAGCCAGAATTTTAAAAATCAACATAAAAACTGCTAAATAGCTGAAATAGCAGAAAAGGTTGAAATATGCTGGTGAAGATTCTCAGTCGTCCAGGACATGATAAAATCAGAACAAGCGCTCAAAAACTTACAGAAATAAGCTGAACAGAACATAACAAGCTGAAATGAACAGAAACATGTTAGAAGAAGCACAAAAATGTTGTAGTTAGCCAAAATAATCTGAAAGGAGCACAAAACAGCTAAAAATCAGCTGAAATTAGCTGAAAGAAGCTGAAAAAAGTTAAAACTTGCACAAGGAATCTGAAAGAAGCTGAACTGGAAGAAAGTATAAAAGAAACAGTAAAAAGTTGTAAACAGATCTAAAGATGTGAAGGATGTAAAATGAGCTCATTTCATTTTCTACGAGAAAAAAAAAAAGACAGAAAAGGCTAAATATTTAAAAAGGCTAAAGTTGCACCAATACCAAAGTCATAGCAGGATTGTCCTGAAAGAGTGTTTTGTGATTTGTTGAAAAAGCACAGAAATTGTGGAACGAGAAAGATGCCATAAATGTACGGAAGATAAATGGATCATAATACTGTAGTGTGAAAGGTTCATAAACATTCACATAAATGAAGCTCACTCTTACACATGGCTCAAAAGTAAACGGTTTTCTTTTTGTTTATGTCTGCAATGCTTGTTGGGTGTTTTTCAGCATGCCACATCCTGGAGTGTTCAGATGGTTTAGCCCAGAGTGTCATCAGCACCATTGGGCAGGCCTTCGAACTGCAGTTCAAACAATATCTCCACAGCCCTCCTAAAACCATGGCGTCTGTAGAAAGGTAACTCAAAGACTGTTCAACGGTAACCTCAGCTGCTCTGACTCAGTACCCGACTCCCTCTCTATGAACTGCCCTCAGTTTAGCTCATGGTCAGATTCTTGTATGTAAGCCCTCGTCTTGTTTCAGTCCTGTTTTGTACTTTAATTTTACAACCTGCTCCTTGTGTGAACGGTGATTCAGTATTCACACTGTTGTTTTCCTGTTTGGAGCTTCTTATAGCCACGAACGAAAAGGTGATGGAAGTTTCAAAAATTGCACATTAAAAACACCCAACAGGTCCAGCAAAGCTGCATCAAAAAGCCAACGTTTTTTTCATTCAACCTTTATTTAGACAGATAAGTCACACTGAGCCTCGAAGACTCATTTACAAGTGAGATCTGCTTAGACAGACAAAAAGTAATGAAATTAGACACATTAGGAAATGGAGGAGAAAAAATTCATATTAAACTCTTTCTTCATGCCTGAGGAAAAAAATTCTAATATTAAAAAACACCTTGCACAGATAAGCATATAGTGACGTAGACATTCTGCAGAGGGGGGAGACACCGAGAACGATGAGCAATGTTCATAGATACTCTCGAGGTCACCGTAAGAGTTCTGAAAAGGATGGAATAATCAGCCAGCTCCCTCTGATGAGATCCGTAAACATTCTCGAGGATGTCGGGGAATGGCCAAGGTAAACGCTAATGAGAATCCAAGAGTCCTGAAATGATGACAGAATGTTTATTCAGCTGGTTCACTCTGGTTGACAGTGGAGTTCCCCGATGGGCGGGGTTGAGCGTCAGATTACATGTCCTCCAGGCGTATTCAGATAAGGTGGCCTTCGTCAGCCAGGGGAGTCAGATTCAGATAAACACAGTTGTTTTGAGTGCAGGCAGAACATAATGACATCTACCTTGAGTCTGTGTTGGTCCAAAAATTCTGAAAATGTCCAAAATTATGTGGCCACACACCGATGGAACGTGCCTGAGTAAAAATTCCCAAGATCTGATCCATTCTGCCCAAGGCAACGGAGTCCGGGTACACAGGCAAGAACCAAGCCATCACAAAGGCAAACAGCGTGATCGGGTCTCAATTTGCTGCCGACGACTTCCTTGATTGTAGATAAAACCAGCAACCAGCTGAATCCAAAAAGCAGGAACCAGTTATCGTAAAACCAATTAAATATGCGTCCTTTATTGCTGCCGCTTTGGGGCAGTGGATAAAGCGGGCGGTACATATGCTGGAGGCTGAGCCTCTC